>JBBPUM010000396.1:0-17585 GCA_038094695.1 Chiua aff. virens | reverse complement strand
TGAGTCCTCAATAAGAGTAAGCAACATATCTGTGAGGTAATAATTCTCTGGCTTTGACCAGCTATCCAGAAATCAGCCGAAAGATACCCCCATGGACATATAACTTACTATACTACAGTTTGGGCCTCCTTAACATCGCCCAGATTTTCCTTATCCTTGGATACAACAGAGTGAGGCCCGGAAGCTTGTTTCTTTCCATTAGCCTTTGGAGTTGATGTTCGGGGGCTGGTCGACTTCTTTGCCATGTTTAATGGTATATAATGAAGCCTTCAGACGGGTGCAAAGGGTGTGCTTTGTCAAGTTTAAGCTGATCTTTGAGTAACTTGAAGGACACACGGTATGCACGAACAGACAATATTCAAACTCAGTTGTAACTCAGACTATGGTGCCGGATTGCCGAAAATGATCAACAAAACAGCCCCAAATTGATTTGACTAGTCGCAATCCAAAACGGATTTCAAAACAGCCTCAAAACGGCCCCACAACGAAGGTCGTTTTCAATTCTGAACTACCCTACTCACTCACATTCAGCTTGTTGCAAACATGAATGTCCACTGGCATTTGGTTCAGCTCTTCATTTGAACCTTGAACTGAACAAATGTTTGGTTCAAGAGAAGTCTGGTTTGAACCAAAGTTCAGGACCAAACCCATGCATCACTAGAGCCAGTGAAGGCTACCTCACCACAAGTTGGAGTGCACATAGGTCAGGTTTCCATGGGAATGCACTGGCATCATACAAGTTGATCAGTCTAGCCCAGCCCTCTGAACTGGCAGCCCGATTGTGCCATTGAGAGCAAAAGCCATTCAATCTGTATGCATGTCCCTAGCTGAGGGTCTCTGCAGTATCTCACCACCATCACAAAGAAACAAGGTGACCAAGGAGAATAATTATATCACTGAGATATGTATTGCACACTGTACCATATATCATGTCAATGCAAGTGCTGGTTCAAATTACTTAAAGAATTCCTTGACCTCCAGAGCTCAGGTCACTCACTTTCTGACAATCACCCCTTGTATATTATATCCTTCTGATCCCATATAGTACCTCAACATACTTATGCCTCTAATACAACTGGAACCTTGTAATGCCAGTGGCTCCACAAACATGCAGCACTTTGAGATCAATTTTGAGGTGCACTACCAAGAATAGGCTCTGGGTGGCCTCCACTATTATGTTCCAAGTCTTGTTGTAAGACTCAGGTGAAAAGCCTATCTAAAAAGGAGTCTGTGCTGGTGCATGACTCACAGACAGATATCACCACTTCTATTGTTGATGCAGCAGCAGAAGGCACTCTGTTTGGGTGATGAGTGTTACAATCACTCTAAACCTTGCTGACCTCCTTGCTGACCTCCTTGCTGACACCTTGCTTACCTTGCTGACCACCACCATAATCTAACCATTGGTACTCTCTCAATAATACTATCCTAATCACTCTATTTTATAGCTATTTTCCCATATTTTTCCATTGCCATTTAGGCTTGTTATAAGCCTAATACTTTGTTCGCATAATTAGCCCCTATTTGACTTCATCCATGCAAACCAGACTATTCTACACTGGCCCAGGCCTGGCTATGGTCCAGACCCATTAACCCTTGACCAGTCTAGACTATACAAACCCTCAAACAACTTTAGACTCATGTATGTCATTCCATTCCACACATGTTTGCCTCATGCCTACCTTACACATGTTCTCCTCATGTTTACCTTCCCCCCATGCCTTGGCCAGACCCCCTATGATACAGATACATTCCATGGCTATGCAGCCTGGATTCCTAAACCCTCAGCCCATCCAGAACCCTTGTCCCATAGCATAGCATATTGGTAGATTTACCATACACCTGTACAAACAGTAGAATAGTATATAAGGGACCCTCCCAGCTCCCAGAAGGACCCAGTCTTGTCCTCTCTGGAGTTTTCCCAGACCTCTAGTGCCCTTGACTCACTTTCACTGTCCTTCAGCAAATAACTTAAGCCTGTTAAGGTTTGGTTGTTTCGATGAGACTTGGAACACCACTCCCCCACCACTGCCTTCGCCAAGATGAGAAAAAATGAACAAGTGTGCTGGCAGGACCAAGCAATGATATCAATGATGATAAGAAACCACAAGTCACTCTAAGCAGGTTTGGGGAATGACAATCTGCTGAAAGTGGACAGGCAGGTGCCTATCGTGACTTTGATCAGACAGAGACAAAGAAAAAGATGTGGACTGGTGGGAATACATCCATCCTGCCAGCTGCAAACCTTGAATCCCAGGGTAACACATGCCCTGTGATTAAGGCCCTTGGAGCTGAAGTTAGTAGTTGACTATTTCAGGTTGTTGTACATGTAGCTTCATTGAGTGTGCAACATTATTCAATGTATCTGCATACTGCCAGTCCCAAGAATTGGATCAAAGTACACTTACATAAACATAAGTACTACATGCCCAAATGAGGATATTAAAGCAGTGACATTTGATAGAAATTGTGAAAGAAATATATGTTAGATTCCCCACAGACCTAATCAATACATACTTGAAGCCAGGCCCATCAGGAAAACCACAATTTGTTTAATAGCAACTTAAAAACTCTTAAATGATTAAGCTTGCCTAAGACAATTAAGCAGGATGTCCAACTTAGGCATCTGTGTGGGTATGGGTTGGAGTTTCCATATCCATGGCAAACCCATACCCAACCCATGGGTTTGTGGGCATCATCTTGGCAACTCCTAGGGTACTCTTGACCTGCTAAAAACAATGATTTCATACAGTTACTGCTCTACTACCACTCTATATCACACATTACAGGTATACAGTAGTGACTAAACAGTATTCTAAGTGATTTTGGATACCCTTTGTATACATAGATTGTCAATTTTGAACAAAACCCATGGGCCCTGACCCATGTGTTTACCCAACCCATACCCATGTAATCTAAAGATAAGCTTTGTGTTAGCTTTATACCATTTGTAAAGTGGTGTCCTTATCTCATGAATTACTATTAAACCTACTTAGCAAGCTTCATTCAAGGAAAATTTCTGACTTTATGTAGTAGGGGCTTGAAAATGTAAATTACTTGCATACTCTTCACATCTAAGTCAGACCATGGGATGCACTTGTAGCCTGGAACCTAGGTATGCATGGGTTAATTCAGACTCTGACCTACATACCTGAGTTGGGAAACATCTTGATGATCATGATGTAAACTCTGTTATCAAAGACTCAATGGGGATCATACCTTTACATGCTTATTACCACATTCAATTTGTCACATTGTCCTCATGATTCTTTCAAAGGAGTTACCCTCATTGGAAGATTGATTCAGGATAAGAGACTGAATTCTTGAATCATGGATAGCAGAAATTAGATAGGAAGAATCCTGAATATTGTCCCAATGATGTCACAGTGATACAGCCAGCTCCAATGCATGCCAAATTCCCACATTCATTGACAACTTCCCATGGACTTGTTATTTGGTCTCAATGATTCCAACAGATCAATAGTCTTGTCAATTAATGGCCCTCTAGGCACACATGATAGGGGAACTGTTCAGAAGACTTAACACATAAGTGCCTGATGATTTCCTCAGGGGCTTACTAGTGATGCAGCTCAAGTGTCAGGCAGATCTGTCTGTCTGTCCATCTGTTCATCTGTCTGCCCAGATCTATATTTATGACCATCTATTCACAATCATCTGTTTCTGACCCAAACAACTCAAATGACCCAAATGACTCAAACATGAAGGTGCAAAATGCTGGGTTTTGAAACACTCTCCAAAAAGCTGCCCCACCACAATATCAATACTAAAATTTGATGTTCAACCAATTACCTGATTTGGTAGCTTACCTCACCAAGTGCTGGCTTGCTTATGTGCACAGTTTGCTCTATACAACTCCTAGTGAGTCCTATCACTCTCAAATAATTAATGAACATCTGTTTGACTCTTATAGGCTCTATACAATGCATTTTAATCATCTGATGTGGCCTTGATGTGGTCCTATAGCATGGTAAGTGGACCTGCCCTCTTGAGTCTGATTCAGATTAACCTTTTTAGATCACAATCTGTGATGGGTTTGAATGGGTGCATGGTCATCTGTGATTATGATGAAGTAGTCTGGACAGTGCCAGTATGTCCATATCACCCTTGTCCTTGTTCCATTTGATCTGACTGACCTGCTCAGCTAGCAGTTGCATATCAACTCAGAATGGGTCTCTGCATGTACTGCTTTTATTGATTGCAACCAGTTGTGACCAGTTGCTACACAGACTGGTCCATAGCTCCTGAACACGTGTGAACCATGGTTCGCACAACTACTAAACATTATTCTACATACCATTAGCTACAAGTTACTCCTCTAGACCATTAAAATCCAATCACAGAATCAATAGTTATAAGCATTTCTGGGTCAGATGTTGTTTTAGGGGATACATGACTACATACCTACCTGGATTCACTTACATAAAATCACAGTGAGTATCATGCTTTCTAGTAGTGAGATGGATTATTCTATATAGTGATAGCTACATTTTATCTCCATAGTAGGAGAGGGGTAACCCCAAATTAACTGAGATAAAAATATTTTCTATATGACATATAAATTTTTGACATAGAAAAGTAGATTTTGAGTGATATATGGTTTAAATAATGTCAAAGAAATCAGGAAAATTCACCAAATATTACCCCAGATGGTACTATGGATAGGGGGTGGGTGTGCACCAGTTGAAACCAGTTGCTGGACCAGCTGCCAGACCCTACAACTGTAACTGCAGTCCAGTTGCAACCAGTTGCAGTCTGGTCCAGCTGCCAGTCTTTTGAATGGTTCTAGACTGGACTTTAAAACACTAGAGGTAACACATTCATTCTCTCAAACATGTCATCTTCACTGATTTGTCCAGGTTGTTCTTTAACTCTGAGCTCTATCTGGGTAAGTACTCCTCCACTCTTCTTTCTGCATATTTGTGCTGATATGCTACCCTTGTTGATTGCTTCTTTGGTCCCCTCCTAGTGTCCTTGTCACATCTGAGAGCTGGCAATACATGTGTTTCTGGTATGTGATTCATTAATGCTTATACTAACCTTTCTCTTTTCCTTGAGCTCAACTCCTAGGATTTCTACAGGTTGTGTGGGTTTTGTGGGATGCATAGATGATGGGCATGGATAGTGTGGATCTTCTAGTAAGTTGTTGTTGACTTGTTCATTGTACTAATTAGTTTCTTTGTCAGTCATTGTCAATCAACATGTTTTCAAGTGTCTCAATGCTATCCCACTCACCCTGCACCTCTGCATCTCCCATCATCCTCACCATCAAGCTCTGTGTCTGTGACTTGCTGCACAATGCTCTCAGTCTGCTCATCATCAATCTTGCCACCTGGCTTGACCTCAATCTTATCTGTATTCATTGATGCTTTATTAGTCATGTCTGGGGGTTTTCCTCACCTCCATGGTCAACATTCTTTGTCACTGTCATTGTCCATCACAACTGATATTTCTGGACAATCTCAACTTCCTCTTCTTGATGCTTTTAACTCCTGCTCCTCTACTCTCTACTTTCATGCTCTTAGTAGTATCAGATGGCTCTGTGGGTACACCTGGATGACACTCATCATCACCTGTTGCATCTGTAGGGTCCTCTAGTATTGTACTCAGATTCACTATCTGCATGATTTGAGTAGTGCTAAGCTTTGAATGGAGGAGAGAATTGCAAAAGAGAATGTTGTCAAAGAGTTGACCATTTTCTCCAAAGCAAGTGGATGGATTCTGGTGGTACAATACATGATTGTGAATGTCACCAATCAAACCAGTTTCCCATTCTTACATTCATTGGACAAATTCTCACAAACTTATCATTTGGTCTCAATGATTTCAACAATGTGATTGTTGAATAAATGTTGAAACTATAGGTATTTTTCTCTTATTAACTTCATCTTTCATACACCTATTAGTGACTGATGTATGCTTACTAAAGCATTACTTGAAATGGTTACACTATTATTACTTCTATAAGACACTATTTATTTAAGTCATTATAGAGACAAATCTATAGTCTAGATCATTTGTTATTTACATTACAAATACATGGTCTAGACTATGACATCATAGATAAGGATTAGTAGTTATTTCATATTCACTCCTTATCATCCAATGGCTGATATCTCTCTTATCTATGATGATAAATTACTTGCCTTAAAAGTAGTTTAGAGACCTGCTCTAAACTACTTCCTTCATGTATATAAGGAGAGAGACACTTCATACTTCTCTCTCTAGATTAGTCAACACAGTCTTTTAACTCTGCTCTCTTGTCCTAGAACCTCTAGTCCTTTTACTAGTATGTTTTCACTAGTATTCCTCAACCTTTCCTCTGTCTGGTACTTGTCACTAGTGATACCAAATAAAAGAAGTTACCACTTCTTTAATAAGATCTGGGCTCTTAAAAGTAAATTCCATGCCTCATCTCTCACATACAAATTCTCCTCTGTGAATCTCTTGAAGATCCCTCATTGAAAAGCCTCTTAGTGTTGATGGTGCTCTAGAAACTCAAATATACATAATGTTTTAAAGTCCAGTCTAGGACCATTCAAAGACTGGCAACTGGACTGGACCACAACTGGTCACAACTGGACTGCAGTTGCCAGTTGCCCTAGTTGTGACCAGTTACAGTTGCAGTTGCTGGGTCTGACAGCTGGCTGGTTGCAACTGGTTGCAACCAGTGCACAGCCACCCCTATCCATAGTACCATATGGGGCAATATTTTACTGATTTTGTTGACATTACTTGAGCCATATATCACTCAAAATCCACTTTTCTATGTCAAAAATTCATATGTCATCCAGAAAATATTTTTATCTCAGTTAATTTGGGGTTACCCCCCCTCCCACTATAGAGATAATATGTAGCTATCACTGTATAGAATATTTCATCTCACTACTAGAAAGCATGATACCCAATATATGATTTTATATAGGTGAATCCGGGTAGGTATGTAGTCACATACCCCCTAAAATGACATTCAACCCAGAAATGCTCATCACTATTGATCCTGTGATTAGATTTTAATGATCCAGGGGAGTAATTTGTAGCTAGGAGTATGTAGAATTATGTTTAGTAGTCGTGCGAACCATGGTTCCCACGAGGTCAGGGGCTAATGAACCAGTTCACACTGCAACTGGTTGCAACTGGTTGCAACTGATCAAAAGACTGTTTAGGACTGGTCCTAATCGGTCCAGTTGCGGTCCAAGGCCTTCAGGAAAGTCTTAGGATCGATCCTGGTCCGGTTGCCTGGTCAGAAGGCCAAAAAGCCAGACTGGACTGGACTTTTAATCACTAATTGCGGTGCTGTGCCTTGTTGTAAAGATGTAGACAACTGCTCGAGCATTGTCCTGTTTGATCCCATACAATCAGCCTGTCGAAACTAATAAATATGCTTACTTCAGAGTGTCATGTTTAGTTGTGACCCTGAAAAGATGTGCTTTGAGGGCCTTGTACTTCTCCTTCAGAGAAATGAGTTCCTGCATATATGCTGGTGGCTTCCAGAACCATTTTCTAATCAATGAAAGTGTTATAAAGTAGATCATGCCTAGTGTTTTAAAGTCCAGTTGCAAACTGGTGATGCAACTGGCAACTGGACTGGACCACAACTGATTGCAACTGAACTGCAGTTGCAAGTTACCTCAGTTGCCAACCAGTTGCAGTTGCAGTTGCCTGATCTGGCAGCCAGTCTGGCAACTGGTTGCAACCGGTGTACAGCCACCCCCTATCCATACTACCATATGGGGTAATATTTGGTGAATTTTCCTGATTTTGTTGACATTATTTGAGCCATATATCACTCAAAATCCATTTTTCTATGTCAAAAATTCATATGTCATCCAGAAAATATTTTATCTCAGTTAATTTGGGGTTACCCCCCCTCCCACTATAGAGGTAATATGTAGCTATCGCTGTATAGAATATTTCATCTCACTACTAGAAAGCATGATACATATATGATTTTATATAAGTGAATCCAGGTAGGTACATAGTCATGTACCCCCTAAAATGACATCTGACCCAGAAATGGTCATAACCATTGATCCTGTGATTAGATGTTAATGATCTAGGGGAGTAATTTGTAGCTAGGAGTATGTAGGATAATGCCTAGTAGTTGTGCGAACCATGGTTCCCATGAGGTCAGGGGCTATGGACCAGTTCACACTGCAACTGGTTGCAACCAATCAAAAGACCATTTAGGACCGGTTGCCTGGTCAGAAGGCCAAAAAACCGGACCAGACCAGACTTTTAATCACTAATCATACCTGAGGATAACCAATAGGTGACTGATTTGTGTGCCATTGTGTATCCTGCATATATGTCTACCCAGACATGTCTGATCTAATCAGCAATCAGTTCCACAATTAGAGCATACTTGGGCCTGGGAATAGCTGATACTTGGCTGAGTCAGTTGCAGCATTAAGGATGCTGTTGTGCTAAGGTGTGAGGTAATGGGGGAAGCAATGCATCTGAAAATATCTGTGTCTGGAGAATTAGTCCTACTGTGATTAAAAGACGAGAAATTGTAGGTCGAGCCCATTGCCGCAGTGATGATGATGATATGATAAAGAGATAAGGTTGAACAGGTGATATACAGTTTTAGTAACTCTGCTTAGTGGATCCTGTGAGCATATCAACATGCAACTTCAAGTTTAGAAGATTACAGGCTAAGTTATGGATCTGTTTGCTGAGCTTTGCATCCCCCAGATCTCCAAGATTGACATATCTGGTGACATGGTCCTATTAGATATCAATAGGGTTGTTCCTGGTTGGGCAACTTATGTATTTTCTGTCGAATTTGTTGAGCCAGGATTGAAAGTAAGTTGGTTATACTCAATGTGTTCTTTCAATGAGTAACTCTACTTTGGCAGAAAATTATACTCCGCATCACCAGTCATGATACTGAGACAAAAGAGGTGTAAGTTGTACACATCCTATCAGCCTGAGTTTGTTGTTTCACACAGATATTACTTTTAGAGGTGTTCAAACTTAGAATACCATTCAAGTTGCCAATTCCCAGACCATGGCAATGATTGAGCCCAAATTGTATGTATTTCAACCTTTCAATCACATGTTATTTACTAATACACCATCAATTCAAAGTATACTAGGCACACTTGAGCCAGTCAAAAAAGAGGGAGAGGTTACTCAGACTGTTCCACTCAGACTCCCAGACCTGATCAAGGTGGAGGCTGTGGAGGGTAACTTTGAGCCAGACCAAGCACTTGCTGTTAGCAATATGGCTTCAGGTGATTATGTCCCATGGTATGTTTGTTGAACTTTTAAAGACATATCTGACTATATGATCATGAAAAAAATCTAGCTACTCTATTCAAGCCCTCCTATGCCATCTCCTCATTGACCATTCTTGCACCTTGTGACACTCTAGCAAGTTTCTGACACATGCTTTTGACCCATACTTCCTTCTGACCAAGATCACAGAAAAACACCTGTTGAATGAAGAACATCATGCAAGGTTTAGGAAATGTTATGGCCTTCAAGTTGATTAGGTAGCATTGTTGCTATGATTTTGTGATTGCTATGGTTGTTGTATTTGCTATCATCGCATTTGAGTTGTTACCCTTATCTTGTGCAACGAGCAAATGAAAACCAGTTTTTGTGAGATACATTGACAGAATTGTAATATCTATTCAGCATCTATGTCGCCTCCAAGTCCCTCCTCCTCTTCCTCTGTAGCCTGTGAGTAAATATTATAAGGTACTCCAAGATCAGACAGGTCAACTCCCAGTTTCTCCATCATACAGTAAAAGTTACCAGCACCCTTAACTCTGGATGGTAAAGTCAACGTGCATGGTATCATTGCAACAACACTATGAATGTCCTTCACATCACAGATGAAAACATTGTCCAAGAGGCAGGATGCAGCAAGGACTTGTGATGAGAGATGAAGGAGCTCTGTGTTGGGCTCAGAATAAAACTTGAGAATGGTGACATTAGAGAATGACCAGCCCGATTCCACAGTTTGGGTAGCAAGTCGGGTGAAGTACTGGACTTCATCAACACAGACTTTGGTGCCATTAATAAACTTGAAGGGAGAAATGCTGGATTAAACACAAAAGAACAGTTGAGAAAGCTCACACAAAAAACATACCTTGACATTTCATGACACTCATAAACTTTCTGTTGACTTTAATGACTCCCTCCATACCAAACAAGCAATCTGTCCATTTGGTAAAAGTAACTGTGCCCGTTTGTCAAATTGGGGAAGATCTTGGCCAGTGGGTAAGTAACTTCGTAAAGCTTGAGCAACCCTATTGTCCAAGTCAAGTGAAACAGGGTGCTTGGAATGTTTCCACAGTAGGATGTATCCATTGCCAAGATCAATGGAGCCTTGTGGTAGGGACTTGGAGGGAGAATCGAGCTTGGATATGATGGCAAGTAGTGCATTGACCTGAGACCATCACACACCTTCCCAAGCAAGGTTTGCATATGGTTTTGATGGCTGATGAATCTGTTGACCTAAGTTGCCAATTGTCCTCTCCATGGTCCATTGAGCATAGCAAATTGGTGGGCCTTTCTGGAAAGCTTCAGGGACAAGATGAATGATTTGGTGGACAGCAGGCTGAACAAAGTGGATGTGGTCATGGCATAGTTGATAGTACATGAGTTTGAAGTCACATTCCCATGCACAAAGCAGAAGATGGGCATCTTCAAGCTGTTCATGAGTTAAAGAGTGTTGAGATATCATCTGGAAACCACAAACAAGATGACAGAAATGGGACCAATACTTCACAGGTAACATGTTGTAAAGGAGGATCGGGGCAATACCAAATGTATAGAGTTGAAACTCCCAAGTCTTGTACTGGGTATTGATTTTTTCAGTGATATTACAAGGTTTTCAGTCATAGGAACCGGGGAGGAAGCTACTAGCAGCTACAACATCCTTGCCATGGGATGTCCATACAGCCTCATCTCTTAATACAGCCTAATCCCATGTTGCCTTGTCATCACCAGGGGTGGCATCAATCTCACCTCGCCAGAGAGAAATAAGGAGGTCTAAAATGTTCCCTGCTAGATGCATGATATCCATCATCATGCAAAGTGGAACATCAAGTAAGCAGGCAGGCTTCAGGCCAAGGATAAGGGAAGGCTTGGTGAGACCAGTCTCCATCTTCATCTTCTCCCATTGAGTCTGGTTAGACACTGATATGATCTTCTCAAGATTGCTGGAATAATCCAAGTGGTGGACATGTTCTTTCCACCTTCCTGGTATGCCACAGTATAAGCAACAACTGTTCTTGCCACTATGACCCACCATCCCATCCCAATATCAAGCCAGGGCCATCAGCAGTTGTGAAGAGGAGATAGATGTAGGAGATATAATGCAAGCTGGTGATTGGGTCCCACATAGGAAGACCCTTGTGCTGGATCATGGCAAGATGATGAATACCTAGGGCCTGTGATAAAACAAAAACAAACACTGTTAGCTTTGGGTTAGAGACAAAATAACCAGAAGCTTCAAGTCACCTGGGAATAGAAAGGAATCAATGTTCTTAGGTTTCTTAGGGCCTGGAATAAAACCACTGGGGAGAACATTGATTTTATGATAATGAGCGTTGGGTGCCAGATTTGCTATAATCCACATATATATCCAGCAATTGGACTCCTTACTTTCATAGAGTTGCACACCATCAAGTGAAACCATGAGAGCAATGTCATGTTGTGTGATATCACCATCCAGAACAGCTCCAAGAAAGTCCCAGCCCATGATGATATCATTGACAACCAAAATATGTGGAGAACCACTTGCAACAATATTATCAAGTACCTCCTGGGTCTTGTTCCAGAGGTAGCCCATGGCACGCGCACTGTCCAGACTGCAAATGCATGCTTGAAGCTGTGGACCAACAGGAATGGTAGTAAATTGCTAAGCAGGGACCTTGGCATGACCACCTGTACCTTGAAGTTTTTCCTGGTTCCATCAAGATGCATGACATATTGGACACTCCTCTAGATCACTGTACAGTCCTGTGAAGGCAAGGCACATGTTCAGACACATGTTGTGAAGAATGGCTTCAACCCCAGTGTAGGTTTTGATCAGCTTCTCAATGTTATAGAAACTCTGCATTTTCTGAAGCATCAGGAAATTATGTTTGAGCAAGCACAAGACAGCCTCATATGCTGCCTGAGATGAGTTTTCAAGGGCAAGGTAGGCTGAGATGCTGAGTCGGACACTTGGATCTTTTATTTTGAATAGGAGGTCGGAGGGATGGCAAAGGTGATGGAGAGCATCAGGGGAGAGCTTGAAGATAGGATCTGATATGGAAGCATTAGAGAGAGCTCATTGAAATCCATGGAGTCCTTCATTGGCTTGAAGGTTGCTCGAGCAAAGAGTGCATTGATATTGACCTCAGGATGAGGTCTATGCTCATACCGTATGATGCCATGGAGTTGCTCAAACCCAGGTCTTGGATGGGATTGGGGTGGCCCGGGCCTTGTGGGAGAGTTGGAGCAAGACTCAGATACCAGTGGGGAGTTAGGAGACCCCCTGGGAGACTTGGGGTGAGGAGAATTCAATCTAGAGAAGGGAGACTCTGGGCAGGGAGAATTTGACCCAGGGAAGGGAGGCTCTGGGCAGGGACTCAGAGAGCCTACAATGGAAGATGCTGCAAGAGGAGAGGAGCCTGGGGGGGAAGGTTCTGCATGAGATGGAGGGTCTGGGACCTGGAGATGAGGTTAGGATAGCTTCTGGGACAGTGTGATACTTAAGCTTACCTGGTCTTGACACCCTCATTTCTTGGGACCTCAGGCTGATTCAGACATATCTCACACATCGGGCTTGTGGGCCCTCTTAGAGAGTGCATTGTTGCATTAGCAAAAAGCAGTACCTCTGTGTCAAGTAGAAGGGCAGGTAAGACCATCAAATTTTGCACTTTGCATTTGATTTCATTCTTCATCAGACCAAGCCCCCTGAAGATGGTGATGCCTGCAGAAGATACAATATGAGGAAGTCTGAAGTTGTGAGCTGAGCAAACACAGTTGTACCATTGCATAGACAACCCAGCATTGTTGGTGTCCATGGAAAGGTCTTGGAGGGGTTGAAGCAGGTAGAGAGCTCTTGTACAGCTTGCAACATGTTCTGCAAAATGGACAAGGGCATGTTGCCATATTGGCAATTGTATATGGATGTTGCCAGTGCCTCAGCCAATGGAGAATGTGATAATCATCCATGCACACAAATGCACAGACAAATATCATCAAATACATATGGTAACACACATGATCCACTGCGAACATGTCTACTTTTCATGGGCTCATGTCTATTGATCCCATGATTGGATTTTAATAATGTATAGAAGTACTTTGTAGCTAATGGTATGTAGAATAATGTTTAGTAGTCATGCAAACCATGGTTTCCATGTGTTCAGAGGCTATTGACTGGTCTGTGTGGTAACTGGTTGCAACTGGTTGCAACTGATAAAAGGACCATTTAGGACTGGTCCTGGTCCAGTTGCCTGGTCAGAAGGCCAAAAAACTGGACCAGACCAGACTTTTAATCACTAAACATACAAGTGTAACACACCTTGATTATGATGTCATGCAGCACCCCCTTAGTCCCAACTCACTTGAACTCTGTTCAAGTTAGCAGCTTGTCTGACAAGGATGTTGGACCACTCATATACAATGATTGTGTCCATGAGGCTTACTATGAAAGAGTACATCAGAATGCTACAAACTTTATATGTATTCATGTTTGCTCCTAGTGCCCCTTGCATGATTGTCCACTTTCTTATGGGGAGGTCTTACATCACTGGTCAGAAGCTGTGATCATAGTTAGGTTTGCTAAGGATGACTTCACAGAAGCTCAACAAACCTACAAGGACTATGGTTGTATGGTCCAGGCCATTGTAGGCACTAGAGGCTATGAGAACATGTTGAAATAGCTGCTTTTGGCTGTGGAGAGTATTTTAAAGTCCAGTCTGGTCCAGTTTTCCACACTCCAAATAAGGGAACTGGACTGAACTAGTTTTTTTTCAACTCAGAAATTCCTAGGACTGCAACTGGACCACTAAAAACCAGTTTTTTTTTATTTAAGCCCCAAAAAAAGACAGGTTTAGATGGGTTGCAACCAGCCCTAAAATAGGGGCTGGCTAATAGCTTCCAATCCCTCTAATTTGTATGTAATTTGGTTCACACAGTAAGAAGTTATGACCATTTTGTTGTCAGATGCCCCCTTAGATGAGATATACTCATAAGAATGAATTTTGTGACTGATCACTGTAGGAATCATGCTTAGTCATAGTGTAACAAAATATAGTATACACTCAGAGCTAAATGGTGACACCCAGATCTAGCCAATCAACCCACAAATGGCCAAGATATAGCCATTTCTAGGTCATATGTTATAGATTAGATATGTATATAGAATGATTATATGGTGTAAAAATTAAAAATAAATTAATAAAATTCCAGAAATTTTGTCCAAAATAGGGATACATCAAGGCTATCAGGGGGTGCCACCAGCTATACCAAAGGACTGGTTGTTTTGTAGTTTTTGATTTTTGAGAAATATAAAAAGACTAGGACTACTTTATTTCTAAAACTAAAAAGACCAGACCACTCAGGACTGGTCCTAATCAGTTCAGTTTAGTTTGGGTGCAGTTTTTGAGTAGTACTAGTACTGGACCTTTAAACACTACTTACAAGTAATAATTCTTCTTTCAATAAGAAACCAACAATGACTCTGATGCTCTCTTGTTGTTACATCATAGCTGGTGACAGAGTCACTGTTTGCCACAATGGTTCAGGGATATGCTACCAGAACCTCACATGCCTCTTCTCCCTTTCAACATGTGTTATGCCTCCTACTCTTCTTAGAATTTGTAGATCAACTCAGTTAGCTCTATTCCACAGCTTGAAGTCTTATATTTGAAAGGCATGTATACTATGGCCTTGATAATTTCCATCACTCATCCTCAGTTTAATACTCAAGCAAATTCAGTTGGGCTATTTTGTATCTATGATAAGTGAACATTGCCTGTTCTTGACCCTGCCAACTCCTTAAGCAATGACAATACTGTCTCCACTGAGGATCCATATCAGCTATATCCAAATGAAAGTTTATACTTACTTTGCAAGTGGTACTAGAGTTAAGGGACTCAGAAGTCTCAATCTAGTTTTAGAAAACTACTGGATATTATTGGTGGGTCAAGCTTTCAACTGGAGGAGATCAGACTAGTGTTTACAGGTTGAGTCTAGACCAGTTTTTTTGCCTTTTTTGGAAAGACTGAGACTGGACTGGTTCTAAATAATTTCTGAATTAAAAAAAACCAAACTGGACTACCCAAACCCAGTCCTAAATAGTGTTTTAAAGTCTGGTCCAGTCTGGTTTTCCACACTCCAAATAAGGCAACTGAACTGAAACTGGTTTTTTTTAAAGTCAGAAATTCCCTGGACTGCAACTGGACTGCCAAAAACCAGTTTTTTTAATTTTAGCTCCAAAAAAGACTGGTTCAGACTGGTTGCAACCAGTCCTAAAATAGGGGCTGACTAATAGTTACAGATCCCCTTAATTTTTATGTAATTTGATTCACACAGTAAGAAGTTATGGCCATTTTATTGTCAAATACCCCCTCAGATGAGATATACCAATCAGAATTAATATTTTGTGACTGATTAGTGTGGGAATTAGGCTTAGTCATAGTGAGACTAAATATAGTAGACACTCAGGACTAAAGGCCAACTTGAAGGCCACCACATGCCACCTGATTCATTCCCTCCACCTCATAACCAAGCCTGCCACAATGATGACATCCTGTTTTCCCCTGTTGATTCACTAGTCCACTGGTACTAGTGCCTCTGGAATTAGTAAGCTACAAATTCCCCATCACCATAGCATCCCTGAACTTGGCTTTCTGACTCTGATGCAGCAGTCTTGCTAGCAATTTAGAAGTTTGCATGACCATATTCCAGTCCACACACTTCTCTAGTCTTGAGTCCATCTGTTCCATAGAAGTGCCTGTTTTGGGCATTGCTTGTTGCTTGCTAGTTGGTTTCAAGACCACTGTAATGCCACCCAACACAGCTGAGCACCTCTTCCCTTCCTACCTTGTTTTCTATTTTTCCTTTCAAGTGTTGAATCTTATGCCTTCATGCACTACTCACCTCATAAAGGTTTGTCCACAGATGAGCACTGAGCCATAGTTGATGAAACTCCTTGGAATGGCCCTCCCACAATGAAGCATGTGCCTTTCAGAGGACCTCAGGAGTGGTCTTGGAACATATGACCTTGTAAGTATGGTCTGCCTTCAATAATACACAATAACTTGAGTGATGGCAGAATACATGGGCCATTTGTTTCCAAACAAGTATACATGGTACAAGGTTTGGTAGCCGAGTCAACTTTGTATCTCTCAAGTCAGCTGTAGGTGGTGACATAAACATTGTACATTTGGGGGGTGCAATTGCCATGACGCATTATTTCCTACTACTGACTCACGTGTAATAATAGCATCATTCTACTCAGTACCCTATGCTTGCCCGGATGGCCTGAGATTACCTTGCTATTCAAGGGTCAGCATCTCCTTCCAAACGAGCATTCTCGTCTGGTGGTCTTACAACAATCATTGTTGCAACCAGCCTGCACCCCATGTCTTTGAGGCTCTACAGTTATTGAAGAGTGGCTACCACAATGGACACATCAAAGCAGCAATCCAAGCACTGGTGCATGCAACCCAAGCAGCAGGGCATGAAAATTTCACTTTGTCTGAGATTAATGACTCGACTACTAGCATGTCAATTAGTTGTGAAGTATATAGTACTTGGGTGTTTGAACGCGTTCGGACGCGTTCGGACGCGAACCGGACGTGCGGTCACGTTCACTACCGGTCAAGTTCAGTGTTCGCAAATACGACTGAACCGAACGTAGCATTCGGTTCGGGGTTCACGAAAATCATCAGAGAACCGGACCAAACCGAACGCATGCAACACTAAAGTCTGGCTCAAGTGCACAGCGGGAAGTGTCCACAACGTTGACAAGCGGATCCACTTCTAATAAGTCACAAGTTGGCCCTCGGGCGGGGTTTCCAGGCAGACGTAGCATTATGCCGTGACCACTTTCGTGAATCGAATCAAGTAGCCAGGTGTATCTGGTTGAAAACTGACGGCGGAGTCTTGACACTTCTAAGATTTGGTTCGCGTTGACCTAGAAAATCATTGGCATGTCGAGTTGAGACCCAGAAGTTGACGCACCATCGCACCATCCTAGACTGTGCATACACGAAGAGCTTTCTTTGGGCCTCCAATAATTCCCTATCCTAAGGGGTAGATCATGTTTGTTCGTGTCCCTGTATGCAGAAAAGAATGAGAAATAGGCTTCGAATTCCAGATCTCACCCTCGCTTTGCGTGGCAGGAAACCGAGGTGCGGTGCTTAGTCATTCATCCATAGGTGGGGTTGTGACAGAAGTGTCACAAGTACTAGTGTAGTTACTGGTAGTGGTGAGTAGCATAAGGTCACACGGGTCACGCTATCATAATTGTTGATTTTTGCTCCCCGGAGTTCCGACCGGTTTTTCGGCCATTTTCGCCGCCGCTGACACCGACGACGACGACCCGC
>JBBPUM010000395.1:0-17591 GCA_038094695.1 Chiua aff. virens | reverse complement strand
AAAAAGTCGTCAAACGACATCCTCCCGGCTTTCAGTTCCTGGCCGTCGAGATCACGTCAGCAATCGGTATGACAGGAATTGGGGCACTGACGTGGATGTGTTCTGGAGTGACCTTTGGCACCCCGCCTTCCACAATAATCATAGGTCGGCATATTCGCCCTCCGTCGCTTGCGATGTGAACGGCGCGGTGATGATGGTTAACGTAGATACCGACGAACTCACTGACACGGCCCGCTCTCCGCAGCCTTCGGAAGTTGGTAACAAACCGGGCGGGATATCTTGTCAAACCGACAATTGTTCCGTTTACGTTAACGACGAAAGTATGGGGCCCATATATCTCCGTCCCAGTGCCAAGGCTGATATCTTTGGAACACCATTGATGAACTGTCATGCCCAGATGATGGTTGTTAAGAACGAACCTTCAACTCCGAGCATAAAGGCTAAACGTATAATAGGTTCCTCTTCCACGTCTGTGGTGATGTGCGTCATGAGCGCGAGATTTTTCACGAGACCGCAGGCTTCCCCTTCTGGAGTGTCACTCGGACACAGCATACCCCATTGGCTAGGTTGCAAAGCACGCGGGCCGCTGACCTTACGAGTCTTCTCGAATTGGGACGTGATGCGGGTCATCATCCCTAGTGCAGATATGAAGCTCAGACGACTGAGAACGTGGGTAACGCCGGCTCTTTCCATCTTGAACCGTTTCAGAGACCAGTTTCCGGTAGAGATCGCGCGAACGAAACCCGAGGTGATGTGATCACCCTGAAACTGCATAGTGTTGAATGCGTCAAATTCATTCGTTCGCGAGGGCTTCTTTAGAACCTTGTCAATCGCCGATTTGAGATTAGCGTTGAAGGTCTTGAATAGATCCTCGAAGAGCAATGCCAAGAGCTGACCGGCACTTGAATTTGAGATTCTGTGAGTATCGAAACTAGTGGAAGAATTCGGGATCACTTACAGTTCCAGGCGCTTGTTACCAACGTAGTCACGATCATCAACCGTTTTCTCATCATTCATGGCCATGAGAACACGCCGAGTCATGGTCGCGACGAAGATAGCCTTGGACCTGAGATCCAATCCAGCAACAGACACGTGGGCCAATACGATCGTCGCCAACGCCTCCAGTGCCTCTTCCCAAGCTGGCCGTCTCGGGCCTACTACCTTGCGATTAACCTTTACTCTGGACCCAATCCATTCCAGGGCCTGATGACGAGTGAATATACCAAGTTTAGCTGCCTCTTCCAAATTTGCAGCAAAAGCATCCTTGTAGACGTCTGTGGTGCCCGCAGTAAGCAGCAGGATCTCCTTGTCCGACTGAACACCAAGGGCCTTCAGAGCGACCACGATCGGGACATCCTCGTGAATCGAGTTGTGGCGAAGGTATATCTTGCCCTTTTTTGTGGCCACGTAAGTTTTAGACTTGAGACCACCATGCGTCGATCTATGAAAAGAAGGGCACAATGAGGAACAGTCTAGACGGAGATGCCGTATTGATCGATGCGCACGAGGTACAGGATGCCTGGACGACACCCTTTACGGAATCCGTTTCGACAATGATTCGATTCTTGCTCAGCTGCTCCTGCACAAGAATGACTTTCTCGGTGCCTTTCACAACGAAATAACCGCCAGGATCAAGTGGACATTCGGTCATGCGAGCGAGCTGTGCTTCGGAACGTCCCGTCAAAATACACTTGTTGCTGCGAAGCATGATGGGTAACCGGCCAATGTTCACGTTTGGTCTCCTCACGACGTTCTTGCCGCGTGTATATTGGATCGTCACGAGGATGGGGGCGCTATAGGTGATGTCGCGCAGTCGACATTCGTGGGGGGTAATACTCTTATCGATGGCGTCTAGATCTGTGCGGTCTGGGAACCCGACGTGAATGTCAGTGTATTTGAGCCAAAACCTAGGGTCGACGTCGGAGGTGACCTTGTTGTTGGCTTTGACGATGTTCTTGATGTCCGTATCAACAAAGTAGTTGAACGAGTCGATATGCTGTTTGACAAGACCTTTTACCTTCAGGAACGCGGGCAATAGGAGCCATTTGTCCTGCGAGGTTGGTTTGAAGAGGTGCTCCGGGCTGAGATATGGAACAACGTACTTCAACATTCTTGATCGGATCTGCGAGACCCAACCCACGCCAGTTCGTGCGGTTCAGATGGTGCCATTCCTCGTCCTCCGCGTCGACAGCCATCACCGACCTGATAACAACCCTGAGGACTAGTTAGCGCGAACGTCGTCGTAAGTGGAGTTTCAGTACCATTAGAAATTACCAAAAGTGAAGATCGCAGTCACGTACTACTTCCCAGGGTACTCAATTGTATCACTTGGCACCTACTACTCGGAAGACGAGAAAGCATGAACTGACACGCGTTTTGCTGTCAGACTTGTACAAAAGTCCTGCGCGTGTTTGCCATCATATCGGTGGGCTGTTGTTGCAGTCAAGTCTGCGGCTTCTTCCAACTCAACTCACTCGTCGGTTCAAAAACGGCCGTGGCGGTCGTAGGTAGGGAACTGGACCCTGTGTCTCAGAAACCAGGACGCCACAGACATTCTCACATATCCGATGAGCAAGCATATATTTGATTGTTATCGACAACCTGGGTGTAGCGGCCACCCTTTGATACCTCTCTCTGAGCTGCCTTCGAACGTGAATGGCGTCGGTTATCACTGGCAATGACCCCACTCTCTCACAGGGGCACCTCAAGGCCATGCGCGACGTTGGCTACCAACTGGGTATGTTTAAATATCTTCCTGGCCAAGTTCACGCGCTTATATATTCAAAGTGGCCGCGCTGAGCTTTCTGGTGTGGGACGCGTTCTTGACATTCGAAGAGGAAACGGAATACATATGGCGGTAAATCATTCTTCGAAACATAGTAGGGCCTAACCTCATCGCAGCTCCAGGATGCAGAATTACAAATTCAAGTGGCTCTACTTTTGCCTTCGTTATTTCCTACTGGCTGCCCAAATGTAGGTCAATTATTTCTATCACCACACCAAGGATTTTTTTTGTGTCACTACCTTAGATGTAACTTGGCAGTCTTTCGGACCCTGTCATCAAGACAAATATCGCATTTCTTGTGCATGCTGTGGTATCGATATGTGGCAGTCATCCTGGAAGGCTCGTTGTTTATCATTGATGTCATTTTGGTCGCCAGAGGTAAGCCTACCAACCTTACAGAAAATTAGCTTCCACTTATTTCAGCCAGTCTTCGCGCTATTTAATCGAAGCCATAAGGTGGTCATCTTTCTCAGCAGTTTAATCCTCTTTGAGATTGGCTTTGCAACATCATCCATCATTCGATCTCCTGTCATAGGTTTTGCCGAAATTTGCCTTCTCCCCCACCTGAGAAAGGAAATGGTGGGTGCTCACGCGTAAGCCTCCCACTTTCAACCCATCGTCCGTAGGTTGACATGCTGCATCAGGGTCATCATCATAATTGTTCAGAGCGCTATCATGGGCATGATCTTATTCAAACAGCTCGCCGGTATGAGATCGGGATGGGGGAGAGCCCCTCTTTTGTCATTTCTCGTCAAGGATACTACGTTCAATTACGTAGTTGTGTTTCGTGAGTTAATGTGTAGTTTACATTTCTTGAACATAGCTGAACCAAGTTGAATGGTGCGCGTAGTGATATGTATCGCCTCTATGGCAGCCTGTGGAGTCGACGACTCGCGAAGTGTGATCACTGTATAGTACGTCCTATATGTTCATTGTTCTAGGCCACTGGACTTACGAGTCGTTATCCAGTTGGGCAATATCTCTCTATTCGGCAATCGTGAGTGACGTTAATTCATCGTAGATCGCTCTCAAAATCCTTGATACTTGACGCAGGGCTGTCGACTCATTTTAAATATGGAGCGCTTTGCGAGAGCAAGGTCCTTAGAGGAGGACGTCCAACTCACGAGTCATATCACCCTATGATGCATGCTGACTTCTTTTCTATCTCAATGAAACGTGTGGTGCCGTTAAGTATTCATCATCACTTCGAGTCAGTAGCACTCATCATCGTAGCCACTTGGAACTCCCAGAGTGCCAGCCTCCCATGGGGTGCTTGTTCTGCTTTCAGTAGGTGTGCTATAGTACCTCTGAAATGAACGCCATGACACTCAGGCTGTCGAACCATGGAAATTGTCTGGGTGAAGACGGAGGCCAGTGATGCACCGCGTTCACAAGGTGCAGACACTCCCCTTTATACATGAATTGCCACAATCCTTGAATACCTATTATTCTCGAATCACCACTTTTCGGCGCTCTTAATGAAGCGTAGAATCTAAGTTAAGTGTGGAGGCGGCCGAGCTGACATTCAGTACACACAAAGGATATGCCTGGCAAGTACCGAATGCCCACTCTGGGCCTTGGTCACTTCGGCGATGGTCATTAGACTGTCAGCAGCAGTCGATGCGGTCCGGAACACATTCGAAGTCCGGATTGGCAGTCTTGTTTTCTATTTATTGTTCGACGGTCTTGATCAGTGCTGGGCTCTGCCCTTACATAAGCCTTTCAGCACTTGGAGCTTTAGTTGAGGATTCCCAGGCTACATATGCACTACCACAATTATGTAGGCTCTTGAAGTCCCCGACGTTGTGTCCGAGCTCGCTATCCGCTTTACCTCTCAAAATAACGATACCAGTGTCGAGCGAGGATCAGTATTTGATATATTGAGTACATCATGGTCCAAGCGCAGGGATCGAGTCAGTGCGTTTTAAATGTTTACCACACTTTTGATGGTTCGATGATTCGATTTCAATTTTGTCTTCTCAGCTTGGACTAGTTACAGTCCAAATGCAGTTTCCATGGCGGCCCTCATCGAACCGAGAACCTCAGGGAGACCTGGCATCCTGCAGGGTCTCCGTTGCTTACGACTCACCTTCTCACAACCCAAATTATGTCGTCGTACATTCGCTGACAACCTGACAACACACCTACTTGGAGTATTATCGTTCCCTCGAGTCCTGGTCGTTTATACGTGCTTCCACGAGCCTACAGAGCAGAGTCTGAATGTTATTAGATACCGATAGCCCCATCCTGGTGGAGCATCTCGAGGCCGTGCGCGATATTGGATACCAACTAGGTATGTCTTGATACGCTAGCTTCCATCGAGACCATGCGCTTACGATACCCAAAGTTGCGGCTCTCAGTTTCTTGGTTTGGGATGTGTTCATGACGTTCGAGGAAGAAATGGAATATATATGGCCGTAAGGTGATCCCTGAGCTCGTGTAACCTCAGCTTCAATGATATCGTCTCAGAATGCGACGCTGCAAGTTCAAATGGTTCTACTTCTATCTTCGTCACTTCCTACTTGTTGTGCAAATGTAGGTCCAGTGGTCACTTCTCACAGAGCATTGAAGAAACTGACTTCGTCGTAGTTTTCACTTGGCTGTCTTTCCGAGCTTGTCATCGACTCAGATGTCGCATTCGTTGTGCATGATATGGTATCGATATGTGATGACCATCTTACCAGGAACGCTGTGTATCATTGATATTGTTTTGGCGAGCAGAGGTAAGTTCAGCACCGTGGCCAAACCAAAAACCGCTTCTCAGTCACTTCTGGCAGTCTTCGCGCTATTTAATCGGAGCCGCAAAGTGGCTATTTTCCTTGGTATTCTGATCACTTTAGAAACAGGCTTCGCAGGATCAGCTGTGATTGGATGTCCTGTCTCGGGCTATACCGAAGTTTGCATCCTCCCTCATCTCCGACCGGAGATGGTGGGTGGTCACGCGTAAGTTTTTGAAAACCATTGGTTCACAAGCTGATGAGTCGCTTCAGAATCGTCGTTATGGTTGTCCAGAGCATTATCCTGGGCATGATCGGAGTTAAACAGTTCGTTGGGATCAGACTAGGATGGGGGAGAACGCCTCTGCTATCATTGCTCGTGAGGGATGCTACATTCAATTACCTCACTGTGCTACGTGAGTAACCCCTCAAACAATTCCCTGAACATTGCTAGACACAAGTTGAATGGCTCTGGTAGTGATATGTACCGTCTGCTTGGCAGCCTGCGGGTTCGGCGATATGCGGAGTATGATTATAGGATAGTATGTTTCCTCTGTTGACCATTGGAAGCCGTCTGACTTACGGGATATTAACTCAAGTTGGACCATATCGTTCTATTCGAGCGTTGTGAGTGTTGCCAGTTGGTCGTGATCTGGCCAAGCGCTTTACATATCACCTGGGACAGGGTTGTCGCCTTATTTTAAACATGGAGCGCTTCGCACGTGCAAGGGCTTCGAACGATGACATCTTGCTCACAACTCACATCACCATGTACAGCAGTGCTGTGACTCCATCCCAATAACTTATTTGTTGTAGCGATTGACCTATAGTGACCCATCTGGGGTCTTCAAGTGACAAACCACATTGTTCTCCGGCGAGAATTGAAGACGTACTCACTAGACGACAACGAATCACCTGGGGGTCTCTGATCAGATCTGCATGCCCCACTCATGTCATCTGCGCGCTTGCATCAGACTTTTGATCACATGATGGAGATGAAACGTTAGTTAACCAAGATAGTCAGACTCAAGCCCTATCACTCCATTCTCTTCGGTCAAATGGCATGCTAGTGACTAAGGGTCTGAGGGACCTAATATTATACCCGACGGGTAAATAGAATTAGGCCATGACATCTCCAAGGGTGGTGTGGCCCGGGTGCGTATTTGTTGATCCTACTTCATTTGCTCCTTATCGCATTCAATTTTGCAGATGTGCTTTATCAGTGCTCCTGACTCGGACCAACTTTAAGGCGAAATTGCTTATTCGTTTCCCCCGGAAAGCCCCCGGGCCCAGGAAACTGTGCAGGTGCAGCGGTGCTTAGTCAATTAGCCGAGTTAGTGTCGAAGCAACTCTCGATACCAGTCCTGACGTCCCTTTCCTGCGATGACAGTTTTGGTATCTAGTCGTCTGCAAAATGCCCGGTGCGAACAGTGTTAAGGTTGTGTTTTGTTTCGTTGTCAGGAACAGGTCCACCGGGTGGGCACTCAGGTCATCAATATAATACATAAGTAAGGATCTAACTTGATTGCTGCGGGGCGAGCACCTCGTCAGGCTCACTGGCACAAGTATCCGCCTAATTTAACCAAATAGGGCATGGTTATTAGTGCCCATTCATCTGGTCATGCTTTTGGCGCTTCAAATTCAGACCTCGATCTATGTAAGAGTCTACAAAGGGGTGAAACCGTGAAATACTCAATGAAAGAGTCCACATTCGACGTAAGAAGCGCCGAAGCTATCCATTTAGTGGCGTCGACGGCGTATCGTGGAGCGAACTTTGAGAACTTTCCGGTAGGTACCGTAGCATGCGATTTCTCAGTTGTTTTACTCACCCCAGTCCCCTCAGGCCCCTAAATTTTTTTTTACCTTTTATATGTCTGCAAGCAATATTCATGCAGCTGCTGTCCGTGACATGCGTTACCACAATGGTATGTTCTTAAGCGATAAAAATTTCTTTACGCGCGGCTAATCCGTTCGCAGTCTCAACGCTGATGCTCTGAGTATAGCATTACATTTTAATGAGGTCCAATATGTTTGGGGGTGCATACCAGTTGTCGCCTATCCACTCTGTTAACTTTGAACTCTATACACTATCTACGGTATGCGTGATAAATGTCTTTCAAAGTGGATGTACTTCTCTTCGTTATGTTGTCCTAGTTGCACATATTTGAGTGCATAACTGTGTTTGATATTATGTATCACTGACCCATTGACGTTTAACCTAGCATGGACAGCTGCTTAATCAGTCATTTCGCAAATAGCGATACCAACCCCATTCAATGCGATATCTGGGACGCATATGTCATAGCCTTCACACAGCCTGTTTTAACCTTGCTGGAACCATCCATGGTAGGTCAACGCTGATTTCTCTATTCTATTCAAAGGAAAATGGTTGAAAGGGGCCTAGTGTTCGCTCTATACAACCGATCGAGGAGGTTCGCCGTTCTGCTGCCGGTTTTGATTACGGCGGAAATTGCGGGTACATCAAGATAGTTGTTGCAGTGTGACCTACACTTTCACGGGAACTGTCTCCTAGTACTAGCAGCAGTGAGTAAGAATGGCTAAGGACCAAAGGTGAGTTCAAGCTTTACTTTCGTTTCCTGGGACAACCAACAAGTCTGAGTCGTTTCCAGCGTAGCCGTCCATTGTTTTCTTGGTGGCCTGACATCGATCAAGTACTCCCTCCGAGTCACCACCAGAGAAGGCTGGGACAGGTCCTCCCATGTGTCACTCTTGATTCGCAATTGCGGTATAGTGTACGCAACAGCAGCTTGTAAGTAGATCTTGACGGACAGCGGATCGGCTTACCACTCATTTAGTGACGGCAGTCATGCTTGGCTCTGACGATCATTTACGGCTTACAGGAGGAACGAGCATTCATTATATCTTTGTCAGTGTTCTTTGGTTGTTGTCGATGCGTGTTACCAATAGGTTGATCTTCTTGCTTTCAAGCTCACCGCAACCCAGTAGTACTGCTGCCCTTAGTATCTCAGTATGTCTCTATCTGGCGTTGGGAATGTGTCCGTTGATGAAGTCATAATTTAGCGGCGTCGCTTGGTAATCTGTATGGAAAACTTAGTTAAAGGGAACGCATGCATCCGAATTCTCTGACTCAATCATCGCTAGCGAGGCTAGCTTGGGAGTATATTGTCCCAGCATGTGGTTATGTATAACCCTCCACTAACGTTATTCCTTGGTTGATCCAAGCAAGATCTAAGCCAATACGCTAGCGGTACCAACGTCCCGTACAGTCGAAAGTCTCAATTCTTTGCTGCTGCACCTGTCAGCAAATCATCACATGGCGGCTGAGTGCTGAATAACTCGTACTCACTAGGGTTATTTACGGCAGAGTCGTTATGATCAGAAGCACCTGACTCCGCGCGCGGTGTCGGCGTGGGAGCACTTGATCCCTGAACTTGGAGCCGGAGCCAACCCCAGAACGCAATTAGAAAGTGCTAACTTGGACTGACACCAGGTTTGTGCCCCCCTCACGTACTCACTCCAGACTCCTAAGTATTCGTGAGATGTCCTCAACTGGCATCGTTTGGTATGTTGGGTATACAGCTGCTGTCCGCGATGTGCGTTACCACAGCTGTATGTTTCGATTCAAAAGTGCTTTCTCAGAATACTAATACTGTCACACTGTTCGTAGTCGCAACCCTCACATTTCTAATCTGGCATTCCTTTCTGACACTGGATGAAGAAGTTCAATATATTTGGAAGTGCGTACAAATTCTGGCTATCATCAAGGTCGGCCTCAGAGCTCTCCTTCCCCATAGCATGCGCAATACAAACCCATTCAAGTGGGTGTATTTGTACCTTCGCTACGCTGTAATGGCTGCACATTTGTGAGAACATTGAAATATATTTACCCAAACGTATCAAGCGTCACTGATTTCGATTCTGACAGAGCCCACAATTGCTTGATCGGGCGTTTGGCAGACGGAAGTAACCCCGTCATACTCTGTGATATATGGTGCATCTATGTCATAGTTCTGACGCAAACTGTTAAAACCTCGCTTCAGCTTATATTGTCCGTCCGCGGTAAGTCACATTTGTTTGTTTTTTTGCTGAAACTTGCTGTACATCACTATTAGTATATGCGCTGTACAACCGATCCAGGAGGGTAGCTTTCGTACTCCTGATTCTGATTTTATCGGACATCGCGGGGGCAGCAAGAATGGTATGCTTACGACATACTCACAACTTTCGCGGCACCTGCCTTCTGGTGCAACTGGCGGAGAGTGGCAGGGATAATAGGTGAGCCTTGTCATCCATACTTCACTGTTCTGTCCCAGCGACGACATTACAATTTCTTAGCATCTTAGCATTCGTTGTCCACTGTACACTTATTGGTCTTACACTGTTCAAGTACGTTCTTGCTACCAGAGCAGGTTGGGGTAGGACGCCTCTCGTGTCTCTCGTGGTCCGTGATGGAACTACGGCATATGCCACAACATTTCGTGGGTCCTCAGGAATCCTCGGACCAGTCCCCCCATACTCATGCAACCTCAGTCTTGACGATTGCTGTCTTTATTATATGCGACTTGGAGCACGAGCGAGGGGTCGCCATCTTCTTGTATGTTCTTTCTTGGCTTGATCGCGCATTTCTAATGACAACGTTCCTGTCGTAATTCAGTTGGGCAACGTCCCTCCATAGTCTTGCAGTATGATCACATTGTGTTTCTGGGAGCTTTTGGCGTTTCTCACAGCAAGTCCATCCAGGGATGCCATCTTGTGGTGAATATGGAGCGTTTCGCAAGAACAGGTCCAGCAGAATTACCTGCCGGTGGTCAAATGATAAGCAGTGAAATCTGCTTGGAAACATGCGGGCCGTCAATGCCACTGATTCCTCTAGGCCTGTCTCATTGACATGGACTGGTCAAGAATCTAGCAATCCTTCTGACCTGTATGATCTTCGACTCTGACATGTACTCGCGCAACTGGAAATCTCACGCTCCTCCACCCTGATACCAAAAGTCTCACGGCGGCCAAACAGTGATGAAATGGATTTATGTACACTTAGGACTTTATAGGATGTCCCTGAAATTTAATGTCAGTAGTGAACCTTGCTGGCAAGTGCATTCAGCCTAAATGCAGGGGTCTGAGAAGGTCGTTGTGAGAGACCTACAGGGTTGATGGAATACAAGTACGTATACGTTATACTTGGATTCTGTGATAACTTGGACTGCCAACATGCTTACCCCCGTATACTCACGTCGTCCGTTGAGATGTGCATCACCACGTATGCAGATGCTGTTCGCTACGTACGCTGCCACAGCAGTAGGTTCAAGCTTCAAAGAAAATTTTTGTGTGGGTTGATCTCGCTCCAAGTAGCAGCGTTCACTTTTTTGGTCTGGAACACCATTCTGACATTTGATGAGGAAGTAAAATACATCTGGCCGTACGTACTTACTCTCGTTTTCGTCAGGGGCAGACTCCTAACCCATATTCTTGGTGCAGGATGCGTAACAGAAACCCTCTAAAATGGCTGTACTTTTATCTTCGCTATTCTGTATTAATCGCACACATGTGAGTGCATCACAATGCTTCCTATTGTACACCTTGTCGACCAACATCATCGAACTTGGTCCAGAACACACAACTACCTGATTGACCAACTGGCAAATGGCACAAACCCTATTATATGCAGCATCTGGGGCACCTACATTATGGCTTTCACACAGACTCTTGCAACCTCTCTCGAACTCATTTTGGCCATTCGCAGTGAGTGGAATCTAAATTGCTTATCTATGTGAAATCACAGCTAGACCCGCGACACAGTATATGCTTTATACAATCGATCTAAAAGAATAGCTTCCCTCCTGTTGATCCTAATCTTGATGGAGACGGGCGGAACAGCAAGAATGATATTCACAGACAGCAAAACCGTTTTCGGAAGGTGCCTTCTATTACAACTGGGAGATAGTGGCAAGAATCAGACGTGAGTCGTATTATGTATGTCGTAGTTCGACGATCACTCATTTGATCTGCTCAGCTTCCTATGTTTTACCGTGCACTGCACGTTCATCGTCTTAACGTTGATCAAATATTTTCTTGCTACTCGAGCAGGTTGGGGCAGAACTCCCCTTGTGTCACTTCTGGTTCGTGATGGTAGCACAATTTATATCATCGAATGTTGTAAGTGGGTATCACTAAAAACAGTCAGACAGGTTAACTTACCATTGATCTGATAATGCAGTAGTGCTTGTATGTGTGTTGGTTATATTCGGTTTGCAGAACGAGCGTGGAGTTGCTATCTTTTTGTGCGTATTTTGTCTTTTAATCGATATCGCGGACATCCATAACCGTCATATCAGTTGGGCCACATGCCTGCACAGTTTTTGTGTACGATCTCCGTCATTGTGCGAATGAGTTTACTCACGATGCTACCCCTAGGGGTCTCGTTTGGTGATGAGTCTAGAGCGTTTCGCGAGAAGAGAAACAGCAGCAACCCGAGAAGTAATCTTGACCAGCGAAGTTAGTTTGGGTTATCTCGATGGCGGAACGCAATCAACGCAGCACTCTCTAGCGTCGCTCCTCCATTGACTGATCATCAAACCGAGCGAAACCGAGTGAGGAGAGCCTCGAGAGCATTCGGCTTTGGTGTATTGTCACCGTGTGGAAGAAATCACATTTCAACCTCATGTTTTCGATGACTAAATTATGATTTCCGATCTCCACAATCAACGCCAAGACTTGGGCTTCGTGCCACCCCATCAATCACTAGAAGAATCGAAGAAAAGCCCCGTGCCTGTTATGTCATCGAAGGAAGGAAATATCCAAAACTTAATGAATACTGAATGCTTCCCCTTTGCCTGCATCACGCTCACAGGCACGGAATTTCTATCGAGTGGTACGTAACCTTACTCAAGGTTTATAGGACCGTCTGTTTGCCCACGGTACTTACAGCTTGCATTCATTAACTATCGACGCAACAGGACTCCCCGCTTCCTGTGCATTTTAGTACTACCTCCGTGCTTCCAAGTCGTTTGCTATCATATGGAGCTCTGGCGGGTATTTAATATATAGTACAGGGTCGATAGGCGCAGAACATATCCCTTGATCAATTGAAGGGATTGCCACTGGATGCGCGCCGTGCTTGGCAAGTGATTGATATGATGGCATGTTCTCGATTTGCCACTGCATCTGGCACTGGTTCTGGTGTTCTGCTCTGCACATACTCAGCTACTCAGAAATCGAAGTCATTGGTGAATCATCATATCGTAATGAGTGCTAACTTCTGACCCATCGAGCGCCCTCTTCCGACTTGTGACACTGGTCGCGCTGATACAGTGATGAAGCTTGAAAAATAGTTTACCCATGTCCTTGTTGGGGGGAGGGGTGACGCTTCTGGTTCAATTATACAGCGGTACTCCGGCTGCACAAGTCCGTATCTGTGTCAGGATTCAGGAGCGATTGAATTAAGTGACGTACTCCATACATATCGATTCCGTGGAAAATTCCACGGCAAATCCAGGAATCTAATGCTTTCAAAAAAAAAGTAATCTTTCCCTATTTCCTATTGTGAGCACTTCAGGCGTTCCACGCAATCCCACAGGAGCAACCTCACTCAAGACTGTATCCTGGTCCCCGGATAGTACAAGTTATCGAGAACTGTGCATCGAGGATTCGTCGATATTCTATTCTGCATCGTGACGTAGATTCAAGTGCCTGGGCTTGTAAATAATATGTTGTGCACTGCGTACAAGAAGCATCTTAGCAGACTACAATTTTTCCACGAGGTAGACACGAATCTGATGAGTCAGATCGAAATAATGCCTCTCCGGTTAAGTCCTACGGAACCAGGTAAGCACGCTCGGAAGTGTAATGTTAGGGAGTTGATCATTACGCAGTATTTCACATATCAAGATACGGACTTCGGAATCAGAATGTCACTTTCGTAGTCAAGTCCTAAGGAATCAAGTTAGCATAATGGCGGAAATTTGCGGTGAATGACATGCCACGTGCGGACTTGTATTGTACTGAGTACCCAGGTGAGAAAAATGGATGTAGCCCTATCTGGTTGACGTACCCTTGGCTCCTGTATCCACTGGTATTCCTCCAAGACCACCCCATCTCTCTCGCGTAAGCGCTGCAGACGTGTCGTCCATCGTGCGTGCATCTCGGATATACAGTATCTATCAATCCATTCAGTCTTGCTGAACCGGGAGCATAGGGGATAATTGTATTACTGGAGCTCGTTGCGTAGCTCTAGCCACGTCAAGTCGGGTCTCACAGTCAACGTGTCGAGGAACATCTAACATCAAGTCACGATCAGTATGTTATCTGATATCGCAGGATGTGTGCGACCTTTGTGAAAGTTAACTTTCGCTCGTGATCATCATATGCTACTTGACTGTCCCGGCACGCAGATAAAGAAATCTGTTGGGAATTCGTTGACCATCATATCGCGAGTGGCCTGAAAAGCGCAATACTAACCACTTGCACATGGCATTCCGCTTCTTTCTCTCGCCGATGTTTATACTTTGGCTTGCGAGAGTCGAGTCTTGGTGCGCTCCGCAGGGACTTATAGAGGTGAGCAATTGATGTTGCAACGGCTGTTCAACGTGCGACATGAGCATCGCACATCAGCAGAGATGATATCGTTGACCGGCCTTTGAGCAGTCGTGCAGGAGTGATTGGCCATGTCTGAGAATAGGTTTTTGGACCTTGACCCAAATGCAAGTCTGAGAAACAGGTGCTCGAATGAGGACCAGTAATCGTAGATAGTCGTGAGTCACGGACCCAATATCGTTTCGGAATCATTACAGTCAAAGAGTGTCTACGAAAGAATGAGATCTTAATTGGAAGGTTAGATTCTCAACAGAGATCACGTACAAATAACTTGGCACCTTTGACTCGCTTCAGAGGTGCAACGAGACGCTCATTCAAGACCTGCAGAGATGTCAGGTCATGTAGAGGATCAGCAATACACATTTACATCACTGGAGATTAGTTCTTCATCTTCCGTAATGATATCTAAGGTCATGTCAGCACGCATGCGTATCAGCGACATTGGTCCACTGACTTCGTCCTGGCCTTGCAGCGTCTCCAAATTCGGGCAGCACATGTCCACTATCTGAATGTCATAGTCAGGATCGATTCTTCGAATGAAAACAGAAGCACTTACAATAGAAAAATATTTGGCAGTCATCGGGAGCATCCTTGACTAATGTGTCAACAGAATTCAACTACAGAAAGTGAGAGTTCGAAGGGCAAATGGAAGAGCCAGGGTTACATACAATACTCTGTCGCGTAGGGTAGTGAAGGTCCACAAGGTGGGTGCCCTGCGCATAGCCACGAGCTGATGAAGGTGTGAGCGCTAAGTTGTGAGCAGCGAAATCAATGCTGACGCCGACCTTCCAGATGCTTACGAAGAGCGTCAACGTCGCGGCGGGCGAAATGGTTTTCACCAAGGTAACCATATTTGTATCCACGGACACACTCTATAGCGATGAGGAGGGCCCTCTTCTTCCCTCTTGACGGGCCTGCTGTACTACGCATTGCCGTAGGAAGGATGGCCGAACAGGATGGAGGGATGACCAAACGGGGTCGAACCTCAAAGCCTGAACTAATGGCTACACGACGACGCTCTACACATTGAAAACCTGTGAGAGCTTTGACCACCTGCTCCACGCTTGGACGCTCTTCAGGAAGTGACCAACAATTTACCATCAATCCCCAGTAAATATCCTTCAGCTTGGGAGATGTTGGACGGTCTGGAAACCTGTGTTGCACGATTTTCAGCCCAATAACAACCCTCTCAGGTTTGCCATCCCATGGGATCTTTCCGGACAATACCTATCCCAGGATCGTCAGCACAACGTCTTTGTCGAAAGTGACCGAGTCTGCATACCTCAAGCATAATGCAACCAAATGAGTATATATCCGCTGATGGGTTCGGTTTACATTCGTCGTCGAACGATTCTGGCGCAGCCCATCTTAAAGCACCAGGGTCGGTCGAACTCCGGACCAGGTATGTCATGCCGGTCTGCAACGTTTCTACCGCAGAGGAAAGTCCGAAATCTGTTAGTCGAGGATGGCATTTTTCATCGATGAGGATATTGCACTGCATGCGGGAATGCTTCATTGAAGGAATTTATAGAACGGGCATCGACATACGCTCGTTAAGTCGCCATGGAGAACCGGTATTGAATGCACTTAAGATGAAAGTAGTATCAGGGGTCACGCCAAATAAGAAAGTCGCCAGAGCTTACGGTACTCTAGGCAAGATCCAATTCCAAGTAGCTAGAAATGTTAGCCTAATCGAATTTGAAGTGGATGGATGCAGGCTTACCATAGATAACCGCTGGAAATCCGAGTACGCTACGCCTTCATCCTTGAGAAACGAGTGCAGAGTACCGTTTGGCATCCAGGCTGATACTATAGCGTCTAGTGGTCCGAAGCCCTTTGCAGTACCAAGTAATGGAACAATATTCCCGCGGTTACAATCAAGCCTCCTCCAGATCCCAAGCTCTCGTTGCAAATCCTATATGTGATATATCAACACCAATAATGCAACGTCTAAGCTGGCGAACGAACCCTGTTAATCACGCCCAAATCACCTGAAGAGACGAAGGATCTAATCGACTTGACTGCAACCTAGGAAGCGAGGCTATATTACAAAAAAAAAGCTGTTGGAAGGAGTCAAACCGCTCACCAAGGACGATAAACCTGAAGCTTCCATGTAGTTACATTTGTATACGTCTCCGAATCGTCCGCCGCCGCAGAGTATGGCAGTCTCTCGCTCTATTTGGTCGGTGAGGTCAGCCAGCGGGAGAGGCAGAACCCTGTTGATCCACCCGAGATTAACAACTTACTCGACAACTGGCAGGGTGTCAGTATAGATAAATTCACTTACAGCCACGGTTCCATGAGGTTCCCAGAAGATATTGAAATGGTATAATCTGGCGTCATGCCTGCGGGTGAAGTAGCTAGTACGTGCAAGGGCACGGAAGGCATTGTGTTTTGTGGCCTGGTAGCCTGCAACAGCCGATCATTCAAGGTGACGACTGAGTCACCAGCGCTGCCAGTGGCAGGTGGTCGTGATAATGGCGGGGGCAGTTCCCGAGATGGGTCCATTTCAACCCGCGCTGTGTTGTCTAGTATGGCTGAATCAACCGGGGCCTTTTCCAGTGGGGACCGCAGACTAGCAGAGTTGACTAACGTTTTTTCAACGCTCGCTCGAAAAATAGTGCCTTCGTCGACATTTTGCTGAGTAGGCATGCTCTGCTTCTCTGGAGGGGAAGTGTTTCCGTATGGCTGCAAGCGAGGTGGAAGGTCCGCCTGATTGATCAAGTGCATCGTCTTGAACCTCCTGAATGGCCTGCTATTGTCGTTTGTGTTTCGTCCGCCGTCCCACTCTATTCCCATGTCAGGTCCGTCGTTCGCTCCGGAAGCGTTTGCAATGTCGTCGTCATGTCGTCGCTTCTCGCCGACACTGTACCCGTTGGCTCTGCGATTCCCAATCATCGTGCGTGTAGGCGCGATAATATGAAGCGTGCGCTCGACTGGGAGATTGGTAGCGCGCAAGATTGTGGGTGACAAAGGGAGCGACAAGGGACCTGGAGAGAATTTATGTGAATGATTCCGAGTCGCTCACACCCCTGGGACAGTCGGGTAAGTCCTTGTGACATAGCCAAGTGCCTCTGCTACCACCGGCGTGAACAAGCTATGGGGCCCATCGGCAATCGACCGAGGCCCCCGAGTCCTCCAAACATGGCGCATTGTTGGCAAAACTTGGTAGATCGAAAAGTGCCACGCATACTTGCAAAGACGCCACTGACGGAAGTCGTGCACCGAGTTCGGGAAGTGCTCCGCTACAAGTAATTCGCACGATCACGTTCATCTCTGATGACCCTTTGCCTGTCCGTCGACTTCTCCCATCATTCTGCTCGTAATGTCGCACTCGCCACCACAGTCCTCCAATTCCCTCCTTCTTCGTCGCCAACTCACAGAGCTTACAAAGCGTCCCGTAGAGGGCTTCTCAGCGGGTACGGATAGTCTTCTTCCACGGTGTTGATCTCCAACGGATTCCTGACAGAATTGTCGGAAAAGGACTGGTCGATGATAACAATCTGTACGAATGG
>JBBPUM010000394.1:7033-17594 GCA_038094695.1 Chiua aff. virens | reverse complement strand
AACTAGCAACATTTTGTGAGTTCGTTATTAATTATGTTTCAATTACATTAGTAGTTAGCTAGGCGGAATATGTTTGTAACTATGTACAGCCTATGTTACAAGGACTTATCCAATCGTGCCCGTGGTGCTAAGATCTCATTCAGATAGTTGCACAATGTCTGATTGAGAAAGCCTGAGGGCGGATGTAATGCATCACCTAGTTTGATTGCAGAGGGTTTGATGTTGGCACATGGTACGCGCTTGAGACTCGCTTTTCAAAGTCATCATGGTCACTGAGTCGGGCTGCGCGTCGCGTCTGCCTAACCACCCGCCCACAGAATCTGCTCATAATTTCACCATTCTCCACTCGGTTCTCATCAGAAGATGATGCTATATGTACTTGTATAACCTGCCATGGTTTGGTTGAACTCCTAGACAGAGTCTAACGAGCAGTGGATGCCAGCGTGAGTCCCATCCTGGGTCTGTCCTTCTGTTCCTGACGAATTGTTTTTGCTTGGGGAAAATTCTGCGTTTGACTATCATGACTGTGCCGAGCGCATTGGTAGTACGCGTGTCCTCTCGGATCATAGACGTCATAGCATCAGGGTAAGCAAGGAACTAAAAATAAAGTTCTCGCAGTGTACGTCGCCGCTATCTGCAATCGGCGCGTTGTTACATTGTCATGGTGCTGTGAACATACCGGTGGCAGTGAGATATAAATGACCAATGATGCTGATTAATGGTTATGGTGCCGGGAAATGCGTCATGCTCACCGCTGAAACAAGTATGACGGGTGGTCGACCAACTATAAAAACCTGCTCGTGATGCTTGGCCGTAAACAAGAAATACAATGACTCGTGCAACGACCAACCTAGGAGGCACCGCTTCTCATATTGTAGTTGGGAAAGTCGCTGTGAGTGTCACTCAATTGACATTTTCATGATAGCTCACTGTTTGACGACTTTCGTAGCATGGTCTCATGAACATGACGTGAGCACGATTCCCGAGGTTTTCCGACATCCTGCTGATTTCCAGCGTCTTATAGATGGCGAGAGGATCCCGTTCCTGACGAACAATGCTTTGAGGCGATCAAAGCAGGCATCGACGCGTTGCCTCCTGGCGTTAAGATGTTCCTCAACGGAGGTGAGCTCGAACGCTCTGGCCTAATCAAGCTGTTTCTTTCTCATTGGACTTTGAACAGGAGAATTTTATGGTCATAACTTTTCTACAACCAATCTGGAAATGATCGCTCGATTCTTTGAAAAGTACCCCGAATACGCTGATAGAACGTTCTTGTCCATCAAGGTACGTCGGGTCTAACATTTACACGTGTGAAGACGCAATATCTTCTTTTTTCTCTTCAGGGGGGAGTCAGGTTCGAATCTGGGAAACCCCAAGGCCCAGACTGCTCGTGAGTTTTGATCAATTGCAATGGTCCTGAACAAATGTTCTTATGGCTATCCAGTCCTGAAGTGCTTACTCGAAGCGTCGACGTAATAAATGAGAAATTAAGAGGCACAAAACGACTCGATCTGTACGAATGTGCTCGCGTCGACCCCAACGTTCCTGTGGAAGTATCCATTACTGCACTCGCAAAGCTCAAGAACGAGGGAAAGTTGGACCACATCGGTATGTCCGAGTGCAGCGCTGAGACTCTCCGTCGTGGTCACAAAGTTTGTCTAATTATCTGGGCCGTTACGCATGTGGCTGAGGCGCGTCCTAGGTTCACCCGATCAGTGTCGTCGAGATTGAGATCAGCCCGTTTTCGTATGAGCCTCAGGCGCGCGAGGGTCAGTTACTGACTCAGCGGGTTTCTGTGTAGAGTGATCTAATCTGACTCTGCTCTGGTTCTCTCAGTTATCGCTACTGCAAAGGAACTTGGAATAGCCGTTGCAGCTTACTCGTAAGCTTTCTCGTAATTTTTCCGCTTTTTTTTGTTAATGATGGCACAGGCCGATTGGAAGAGGTTTCTTGACCGGGCAAATCAGGAAACTCGAGGACATCCCTGGTACGCGATTATGATGTGCTATTCCGGATCCACACTTGACGGTTTTTAGAGGGGGACCTGCGTCGTCAGATCAAGCTGCCTCGCTTCGAAGAAGAGGTAAGGCTTGCATGCTCACTTATTCAAGCCGTCTTCCTCTTTTCTCATTGTATCCGGGCAACAGAATTTTAGGCACAACCTCGCTATCGCGGATACCTTGACTGAGTTTGCCAGAAAAAAGAACATCACGCCTGCACAGCTGTGTATTGCTTGGGTTGGTTCTCTCGGAGGGCACGTCATACCCCTTCCAGGATCGTCGTACGTCTTGATTGCTTTCGCATTAGATCGTTTTTTGATCGCGCTTTCCCTCCCCTACTGACAGCCACGTCAAACGTACACTCGAGAATTCGGCTGGCGGTGATGTTGTGTTCACTGAGACGGAACTGCAAGATATCAATCGATTCATCGAAAATGCCGACGTCAAAGGGGCTAGGTACGCTGCACACGATGCGAAATTGCTTTGGGCCTAGTTCTTCTGTGTAAAGTGGATTCATGTACTACCTCCGTTGACTTTTGTAATAGTATATTTGAACCAACCAACATGAGGCGACAAAGACAGTCATGCGATCGTCCTTATCACATCGTCCCCCGTAAATAAATAGGGAGAAAAAAGGTGATCAGCCGATGCTGGAACACCGGAAAGGACAAAACTGACGGGCTGCAGGAGAATGGCAAGATTCGCGACAAGGAAGAAGGTCGAAGCCAAACGGTCGAGGATGTGATACCCACTCGGATATGCCCAGTTCAAATAGCGCCTACAACATCGTATGGTAGGGTATCTCTATGCCCCGCGCAGCTGAGGAAAGGGTTGGGGTGCTGAGCCGAGAGAGGCAAGACGAAACAATCGACGATGAGATACCAAGCGGGGTTCCAGTATTGACCTGCCCAGAAGGGTCGAGGAAATGGCGGGACTAGAAGAGGACAGGTTAGAAGCGAGTAATGATATGAAGTTGAAGAGACTGGAGCCTGAGGCCTTGATGACTCAGGGGATCCAAATGCAAAAGACAACGGGGTATTCGAGGACCAAAGTGACATAAATTCAACCGTGCACACTGTTAACGGACATGCAACATAGTTGGCAGACGCCAAGGGACTATGTAGTGCCGGAAGATGGATGATGGCGTTTGGAAAGGAAGTCGGGCAGCCGCCGGTGAGCTTGAGCCTTTATGGTGCCACGAGATCGATTTTCAGGGCACAAATGGAAACCTCGTCGCCCATTTCAAGTTGAACATCAAAGCCCGGCAGATTCCGCGTTCCGGCAGCAATACGAGTCCGTGCATTCCGATCGCTTTCGTGGCTGAGAGAGGTGAGGGTGAGGAGAGGGTAGTGAGGTAGTGGGGTGGGCGAAGCCCGCGAGGGCTTCCGGCCCGACGCACTGCCGCGACAGGGGAGCCGAGCTGCGCGGGTTGGGTTGGGCCCACGCAGATGCGAGGCTAATCTAGAGCGGAGCGCAACGGACGAGTGAGAGCGAGAGCGAGGGCGTTTCTCTGCGACCGGGAGTGGTGGGTGGGTGCAAGAAAGTGCGAGGAGAAGCAGCGTTCGGGGGCTGCAGGCGCTGCTGAGCTGAAGCGAGGTGGTAGGAGCGAAGGGACGCACCACTTCGCCTAGCTCATGCACGGACTAAATTCTACGCGACCTCGTGACCTCGGAAGCGTAGAATCGACAACAGTCTATCCGAGATTCCGAGTCGTCTGGCATGACGAGCAAGTTTCTATTTTCCTAGGGGCGGCCACGTTCATCATCTCGAGTCACGATTGGTCGTACTCATACTCTCTCATCGTAGTGATGACGGCCCTCTGAATCACCGCACTGCCTTGACAAATCACCGTGGACACGCATACATCGCAGTTTCCCCGATTAGACCATTTCCCTCTGGGATTCGGAAACATGCGAGCAGACTGGACCTACATCCGAGTGAGTACAGGCTCATATTGTCACGTCCATGGCCATGTCCGAAGATCATTTCATAGCGATCGGCCCGGGCAAACCGTCACGGGCCCCCCTCACTCTCATTCTATTACAATAAGAGTTTCACTCTCCCGGTGGTATCTTGCTCTCTTCATCTAAATCCTTCAAGACGAGCTTACCAGCCTTCGAAGTCGCACCAAATTCCGCAAAATCCCCGCGCTCAATGCTTGACTGAAAGACTTGGGTTATTCAGTCACCCGAAAATTAGCAAAACTAGACGCCGCGCGACGAGAACTCGGTTAGCTGCATCCCGCAAGCATCCCGCTGCCTGCAATGACCTCGCGATCTCCTAGTTATAAATGGACAGCATCAGTGGTACAGTGATCTCCGGGGAGACCTTCGGACAGCCATTATAGGCCTTCATCCCGTTTCAAGAGTATCTGACATTCAGCAATTTCAGACTCGGGTGGGCTAGGACAGACTGCTGAGAGGAAAGAATCTTTGGGTTATGAAGGGTAAGAGTGCGATCATATGTTATTGTCACTTGAAAATTGGAAGTGAATGAGTGATCGAAACGCTGCTGCAAAGCCAGAAACACTGTATTAGGCATGCAGTTGGATGTGTGAAAAGTCGTGATGAAACCAGATAACAGACCGCCCGCACCTAGTCGCTCACGACTAAAACACGACCTAGTGCACGGACAGCCAGCGACCGTGTGTGGGTTTGAGAGCAAGTTTCGGTCCGAGTAGCGGCCCACTTGGTGTGGTGGCTCGGACTCGTCACTCGATCATATTGAAACGATGGTATACCCAACATTCATGAGATCGATGAGCTCGGATCGGTGACGTGTCTGGGAAATGACGAAGGGCAATCAGTGCCGTCGTAATGCCAGCCAGAGTTCGAATGGCCGCAATAACACCAAAACATTTGGCATAGATGCCAGCTCATCCAGCAATTTCAAGTTGCGGATGTGCCAGTGCTGAGTGGAATTATTGCTGCCGATGGTGACAAGAGAACTCACAAAAATTCCCACGCCAAAGGTCACAATAATTTCCTACGGTCCAACTTAGCCTTGGCTATCTTGAATCGCACGCGCACGTTGCACATTTCTACAAACCTCAGTTGCCACTCGGTTGGGCCTAGAATCTTGTGTTCAACATCTAATCATAGCAGCGTTCGTCGCACTGTGGCCTACTAGGGTGAACTCGAGAGATGGGCATAGTGACTATTCCACATCATGGATAAATGTTAATGCACAAACAAGACGGGAATGAATGCCAGGACCTGTGCTCATGCTAGTACACAGTACAGTCTTGAGGTGTGTATGCTCTATAACTTGTTGTATCCCAAGATTCTTTCGTAGAGCTGACGGACCCGGGGTCCCGTTGGAGAGCAAGACGCTCAGCCAATCACATAGACCCACATTTCCTGTCAATAGGTTGACTCGGAAGCATATTGCATGATTCGGACAGCGTCCACCCTAAGGTTGCAGAAATGGTTGTGGCGCACCGGTTGAATCACTCTCGTTCTCACCCAAGTCAGATGGCTCGAGGGAGCCGATCAACGGATTTGAAAGACCAGTTGCAACCACGTCATCACTTTTGGTTTAAATGTTGTGTGTGCATGGCCTTTTGTTCACCACTCTGGTCCATCCCGCTGATCACCTCCAAGTTTTAGTTCTATATGGAAAAATCTGAATCGTCGCATTATTCGCCCACTTTTCGTGATTTTAATAGTCACAATGAATTATCGCAGCCTGAACATGCTGTGCTAGACCACACCGTTTGGAGAAAGCTCGACGTGTCGGTCCTACCGGTATTCGCATGTCTCTTCCTCTTTCATTCTTTGGTATGTTTTCGAGTTACGCTTCGTACACCATGTGATTGACTTGCGGACAACCTGTAGGACAAGGGAAATGTTGCGAATGCCCACGTGGCTGGACTGCAGAAATCATTGGCCATGTCGAACTATCAGGTACCCTCAGGTTATGTGGTCTGATAACTCACTTCCACTTGTTATTTTTGATAGTACACGATGGCCCTTGTTGCGACTTATGTGTGAGTGAATGAGCGTTCGTGGTCTCCAGCCCTTGGTCATCCCGCGGTAGTCTGGCCATGGTCGTCCAGTTTCCATGCAACATGGTTGTGAAGGTGAATCACGGCATTATTGATAATATAACCGGCGCTGATTTTGGACACTCTAGTACATCGGACCTAATTTGATGCTTCCTGCTATGATTACAATGGGAGGTTTCGTGTCTGCTTCTCAAGGTAAGCAATTATCTGTGTTAGTGTCGTATGTAAGCTCACTGGAACTCAAGGACTGGTTCATAATTACTCTGAACTCTTAGTATGTCGCTCCTTGCTCGGTTTGTTCCAAGGTAGGGGGGATATTGCTCAACCGCGAGTTTCTTCGTTTATCAGTAGCCCAGGTGGTATCCTTCCCATGATGGTTCTTTCTCTGTCTTTCTTCTATCCTCCAAAGTTGCTTCAAAGACGGTACGTGCCAAGCTGGTGATGCATTATACTGTCTCATATTCAGCAGGATCGCAGCATTCTACTGCGTATCAATTTTTACCCACTCACTCTCTGGTTTACTGGCTACTGTAATTGTCCGATTGGATGGTGTTTGTGGAAAACCTGGTTGGGCATGGATATTTATCGTGGTTTGTTGAATTTTGAGTATCCTGGGGATCACGCTCATTAGTTTGGGTAGGAGGGACTGTTCGCCATTACCTTCGGTATCATGTCCTTCTTCCTCCTTCCTCGATCGCCCGAGAAGGTGCGCTTTTTGACGGAGTCAGAGCGGGCGCACGTTATTACAACCCTTGCGCACTCTGCTGGTCCCACCACAGAAGATGGTAAGGAGAACAACTTTGGCTGGACCGAAGTCATTAGAGCAATCAAATCTCCACACGTATTAATCCTTGCTATCACCTTCTTCTTTAATGGTAATCTCCTTATGCTCTTACTTCCAAACTTGATTGAAAATACTCGTAATTCATCAGGCACCATGCAAATTGGCTTCGTACTGTGAGTGTGTTTTTTTCGTATCTGTTTCTAATCCCATCATTCACAATGTCAGATTCTTACCGACGATTGTTGCTGGCCTCCGACACTATGATGCGGGTAGTCAAGTCCAACTCATGAGTGCATTTCCATTTGCTGCCGCATTCGTCTGTGAGTATTTCAAGGAACGAATCATTACGTTCATTCATCCTATGTCAAGTGGTTTTTACTTCCGTTGCCGTGTCGGACTATTATCAACACCGTGGATGCATCGTAATCTTCTTTGCTCTTCTGAAGATGATTGGTTTTAGCATGTATCTTGGTACGTTAAAACTGTTCAGCGGTCAGAGATTTCAATCTGATGGAGTTACATGCCAGCGAGCCAATCAAGCCTGGTCGGTTATGCGTCACTCTTCTTCTCTGTTCCTGGTGCAACATCTGGGATGCCCACATTGACAACATGGTTGGTGAATAACAGCACACCACGCACTCGACGTGGAACCGCTGTGGCCCTTGCTTTCACCCTCCACGAATTAGGCGGCCTTTTTGCTGTTTTTCTCCTTGGGTATCTGTCTACGGACCGAAGGCACATCACAGCAACGATCACGTTCATCGTCATGTCGGCTGGTATGTTGTTCGCGTCATCGGCTAACTGGATATACCTACGACGGGAGAATCGTTTGAAAGCGGAAAGGAGGCAGAAGATAAGAAAGGGAGACGAGTCAGAAGGTGCTGGGGATCGTAGTCCGTGGTTCATATATGGTTTGTAGGTTGTGAATTGCCTGTCAACCCTTACTGGCAAGTCTTTGTATTCCTCAGGAGAAAATTCTGCTTCATTAATGTGGATGCGGCTACATTAAGTAATTGCAATATCACGGGATATGTCAGTGATTCTCAAATTCTTTACCCTTTTGAGACAGCGATGTAGCTTCCTGCTTGGATGGACTTCGAGAGCAAGGATTTCGAAGGGACAAACCGTACCCGAAATACTCCTCAGATAGGTGCCAGTGTCGTCACCCCTTTACCACACTCCGAGCTTCCGAGTCTGAGTTCAATCCTGCATCTTCTAGATCCAATGGCCACAAGACTAGCCTAAAGTAAGTACGCTCCAAAACGTTCAGCGAAGGCGGCTAGTGATATTTAAAGGTCACATAATCCTGCCTTCATTTTATCAAGTTCTGAGCTTTTAGTACCGTTTTCCAGTGATCTACCTTGATTCATGATTCCTGTCGGCGAGCTTATATGGGTATCCGCTCAACCAGTCATCCGCATGTATGTTCAACTTTTGGTAGAACCTTCAACCACGGCGACTCGACTAACTATCTTGGCACTGCCGTGATAGGTTCCTATGTGTCGCAGCCGGCTTTACCATTACGAAGGTGGGTCTGCTGCCAGCGACGGCGGCCCGCGGTACTGGGCAAATATATGTTGTGAGTCACGCTTTTCACCATCACATTGGTGGACTGACAACGGATTCCAAAGAACATCACCATGCCAAGTCTCTTGTTCTCCAGAATTGTCTCAGCCCCTATCTCTTCAAACCTTGACGCTCTTGGTAAGGGATGGCATTCAGGTCATCCTGGATGATTTTGGTGATTTTCCTTAAAAATATTCACAGGCCTCCTTATATTCGTCGCACTGTTGTACCAGGCGATCGGTATCGTGATGTCGTGCATAATCAAGCAAATATTTTGGGTTCCGCATCGCTTTCGACACGGGATCCTTGTTGCTGGTGGATGGGGTAATATTGCAGACATTTGTATGTCCAGATCAATAATTGACTGCGCACCCCTTGATCATGTGTCTCAATACAAACAGCAACGGCCATCATCATGAATCTTGCAGCTTCCCCTCCATTCCATGGCGGATCGGATCAAAACCTGGCAGTTGCATATATTTCTGTCTTCATTTTCATCTCCAATGTATGTCTGACACGATGTATCATCTCACGACACATTACAGTTGTTTTTTTATAGCTTACCCTCTTTTCATTTGGAGGCATCAATTGGATAGCAATGGACTTCCAAGGCCCGGACGTTGCTGACGAGGACACGCAGGAACAGTTGAAGATCAAACAAAAGTATCTCGGTGCTGCAATCGAGCACTTTGTTGTTTCATTCAAGGGGATTCTATGTCGGTCCTCGGGTCGGAGAGCAAGTAGTGACCACGATGACGAGAAAGCAATGGCATTGTCAACTTCTGCGCTGGCAATTTCATCCCTCGGTGTATGTCAAGAGTCCGCTTCCGAGCCGGAAGTGGCAACAGCTATCCCACATGCTACTATTAAACCGGAGAAAACCAAGGGCGAAACTACACATGCTAGTACTCCTCTCCGCTCCCTCGCTCGAATCGTATTCAAGTTCCTTCAATCACTTATCATGCCGCGTCTCCTCGCCATCATCTTGGGGTTCATCGTCTCTGTCATTCCAGAACTCAGGGCACTGTTCGTGCCTGACATTCCTGGGGTATACATACCACTTGCGCCAGACGGCCAACCTCCGCTTGCCATCATACTGAATACGATAACATTTATTGGGGATGCCTCAGTTCCACTAGGGCTAATGATCGTTGGCTCGACACTTGCCAGGATAGAAATTCATGGTCGAAGTTTTCGATCCCTTCCCCTTGGAGCCATTGGTGCATTGACCATCGGGAAATTAGTTATTATGCCCATTCTTGGTGTACTTATTACCCAAGGACTAACTCAAGCTGGGTTGATTAACGCCAAGGACAAGGTATTGCGGTTCGTGGCCATGTGCGACCTGTTTATCCTATTACGTCGTACCTCATTGATCCGCCGTGCCATATCTCATGCAGATTCGTGTCTTGTATACCACCAGGGACGACCCAGGCAAGGTAGTTCTTATGTGCAGTGTCTTGTCGCTGATAAGTCAACCCCTTCATATCCCCTACTAGGTTATCATGGCGCAAATTTACTCTGGAACAAATGAGGCTACGCTGCATATCACGGTCTTCATCATTCCCCAATACATGCTTGTCTTCTTCAGCATGACTGGATTGATTATATATACATTGCACCTACTCTTCGGTTAGGATTCTCCTTGCTTACCTACAGTAGAGCTGAACATAGGCCTCCGTTTGCTGCCTTTCCCAATGCACGGTCTTTTGATATCAATAGTCTGTGAGTACCTTGAATTTATATTTACCAGAGCTCGATGTCAGAAATATGACTGCACAAGGCACTTGTACAGTATACTTCACTTGAGCCTGTCCTCTGATATACTGGGTTCGGATCCGAGGGCTCCTGCGTGTTCCACCACCGCGAGTGTTACGTAGTGTTGCCCACCATTTATCGGCATAGAGGGATCTCCTGACCCAGGACAGATATGTACATATATATCTGACCAAGGATGGATTGGACTGAAACACCACAGTGACCAGTAAATGACCGCTGTCTGAACCGAGGAATAATTTGAAACCCCAACTATACCTGCAATAGTAGCAGCGGGCGCAATCAGTCCCTGGCAAAGCCGCCGATGATAGCAGACTGAGATCGGGTTGGTATTCCTGGAAATGCAAAAGTTTAGTACAAAAGGATGGTTCCAAGTGCGCTCGAATTCATGATTGCGTACACGTTGGATAATTCCCGAGTCCTCCTGGT
>JBBPUM010000393.1:0-17598 GCA_038094695.1 Chiua aff. virens | reverse complement strand
ATCACCCTGCTCTGAAGACACAGCCACAGCCCCTGTACAGATAGCCAAATCCTGTGTGGTCTGTAGGGGTCCTTACAGAGCATGGTTTCCTGGCATTTCTGTAGCTCAAAAGGCTAGTTTGCTGATGTGTCGGAAATTGATCTCGCTAATTCTTGCGAGAGTGCGCTTGAAGACGAGCGTGACCGCCTGATGCTCTGAGTCTGTGACTCAGAATCTTCACCCACTGTGAGATCGATGACTATTCCACCAGGATCAGCAGGTTCAGCATGGACTGGTGTCTTTGTAGTGCCACCTTCCGAGGTCTCTTCATCCAAATTGTCTGATTTGGACTGGATTGTAGACTCGGAAGTGTGACATTTACTGCCCGCTGCCATGACAGGACTTGGAGAGGCACGAGCCTCGGCCATCAGCATAGATTACTGAAATTATTACTTGACTTGCAAGCACCAGCACTTAGACGAGCACGTACTGACGAGAGTGATAGTTGGGCAATTTAATGACGTACAAAATTGAGTGATATTGTGGTAGCACACTAGACAGAGATGAAGGATGTGATGAAAAGGGGTAGACGCTATATAACAGCTTGCCAGGTCCTTAGGGGTGGCAGAACGATCGAGTTAGCCTCTTTTCGTTGTGTCCTTCAAGCCAACACCAGATGTCCGTGTTCGAGCCGCAGACCATCATTTCTGTCCTCCATAGTTCGTCACTTGTGCCGCTGAACTTGAAGGACCGTGACACATTCCGCACCAAGTGGACAGAATCGGTAGGTCGTACTCTACGGGAACTGCCTATGCCAACCTAAACTAATGCGGGAGTTTTGATGAGGTGAAGCGCCGAGTGAACACATGGAGTAACCTACCTGAGTCCATCAAGGGGCGTCGTCCAGAACATCAGCTTGAGTGGGAGGCGCAGGTCGTCGAATACGTGACTTTTGTCTGGGACAAGACGCGACCCCGGAAGAAAGGAAGCACACCAGTCAAACTGAGTGCTGACGTTCCTCTGCACGGTCCTCGGTTCGTCCCACCTTCCTACCTACATCTAAAGAAGCGGACAGGAGTGCTCGACGTCAGCCCAGAGGTCCAATACTTGAAGCCCATCAATATAATTCACCCGTTTTATTACCCCGAACTTGCACGCTGTCCGATGTGTCAATCGAGTACGGACATCGCTTGGGAAGGATGGACCGGAACTGGAGCTCGAGAGCTGCATGGTATATCGCAAGATGAGGTTGCGCTGGGTTTGCAGCTGCGTTGCAACGCCTGCAAAGCGAGGACAAGTGAAAGCCTGAGGGATACCACTGAGTGCGGGGATCAAGCGAGCGACTCACCTCAGGGTGCGAGCATCCTAAAGGCGAACAACTCGAAGGACCCACTGATGAGCTACTGCTGTGCGACGACTAGCAGTGTATACTGGAGGGCATGGAAGCACTGGGAAATTCCGTGTAAGTGTGTTTAGTAGGCTGCCGCGACTTGGACTGACGACACATCAGCAAACCAGCCTTTCTCATTAGCCGAGACGACAGCATCTTGCCGAGCCCCAGTGCTGTGCCACTGGTGTCCAATTCTGTCAATCACTAGGGTAGTTGGTGGTTGTCACACACAGCGCCGCCCTGCTTATGTTATTCCTTACGTTCCGCAAAGAAGCGACGGTAGAGCAAACAGAATATTTTTTTGCGTGACAGCGTGGTATACTCACTCGAATCCGTATCAAATCGGTCATTATCACCGCTTTGAAGTTATGTAGCATAAAGTATATGATTATTAATCGAGATTTACATCGAGTACAGAAAAAGAAGGCACAAAGGGGTGATTTGCAGAGCTGGAACCTATCAAGGTCTTTAGAACTTGAAGAGGCGGAGATTCGGGTGTAGAAGTACCTACCACACGGCGGTGAAGGGGGTGACGAACAGAATAAATGATCTTCCCGCGTGGCGTACTCGTGAGCTACGGGGATACCGTTCTGTCGAATTACAAAACGGACACAGCCAATGAAGCGGTCTGCTGATTGGAGATCAGCATGCGCTTTTTCCAACATTAGACGATTATATTGAAGTGCGAGTGTATTGCGATGCACAATTTGATGGATAAGATCCCTACGAGTTAGCCGCACTTGCCTGTCTGCGCAGGCGGTCTCGAGTAATAAGTAGGCCTCAGCAGGGCTGCTCGGGGCTGGAACGGCTGGGATATCCTACAAATAAACGCATATCAGTACACTCTACCGGTTAAGCTCATCGGTAGAGCGGTTAGACTCACCTGGTCCGCTGATTGAGATACGGTACCTCCATTTTCGTCGCCATAACAGCCCTCTGGTCCATTCTTTTGCAGACACGCCATAATGGGAGAGATCGTATTCTCGGCAAGTGGCGCAAGTGGCGACAGGTGGAAAATAGAGTCGTCAGTCTTCCCTTCGTTGAGGATGGTAGGGGAACGTTTATCTGACAGGTCGCTATTGGGGGTGGGGCTCGGATGAGTGGTGGGCGCCAGTAACATGAAGGTAGCGGAGGAAGAGTGGTTATAGGTCGGGTTGGATCTTCGCTAACCAAATTGAGGGCTCAGCACCTCATGGTCACTTGACGTTAGCGCCATGTATGTAGTATCAGTAATTTAGCCCAAACAACATTTTATCCGAATCAGTCACCGTGACTTCAGTTGCTCAACTTGAGGTCCATGCCCAAGGCCAAGTCCAACCGTAGAAAACCGAAAACAGTGAGCTGTCCACGATGCGGTAGGAAATTTGCTTCGGATACCAACGTGCTTCAGCACATGAATCAACCAATGGGCTCCTGCAGCGGTGCGGAGTGGCACGATGAGGACCACGCAAGGAATACTCAGGCTCGTCGATGCGATCACTTTCATGCTACCAGCCCTGACTTATCAAATCTTGACGATATTCGCCCACTTGAAGATCTAGATTATACTTCCCCTCGCGTAGACGACGACGTTCAGGCTCGAGTGGGCATGCCTTCTCATACTACTGGCTTCGGCTTTCCCAGTCTCGACGATGATGGCGAACTTGAAGGTCAGGACTGATAATCCCTGAAATTCGAATCGCACCAACCCTGACCTGACAGAAGACGTCCAGATGGATTCAGACTCGGAGCGATCCTTCGACGCCGAAACCTTCGTGGAAACCTATGAACCCTGCAGTGAAACCTTTCCCGGGGGCCAGACATTCATTGGTCGATTCAGAGCAGATGAGTATGCTTCGGAAAGGAAGGAAAACCTCTACTTCCCATTCGCCTCACGGGAAGAATGGCACTTTGCGTCTTGGCTGCTCCGTTCCCGGCTCAGTCTAGCTGCTATCGACTCATTGCTTTCCCTGGAGATGGTGCGTCGTCTCGTTTTCGCTCAATGTGCGTCAGGCTGACCAAGTACAGTTAAGGCGCCTTCCACTCTCCTTCCGTACTGGGAAACAACTCCAAGCTCGTGCTGAAATATTACCTTCTGGTCCACCCTGGTTGTGCGAAACCATCGAGCCTGAAGGACAGACGAAACACCCAGTTCGTTTGTTCTACCGCCAACCTCTCGAATGTCTTCAGGCGCTCCTCAGTAACCCTATCCTTGCTCCCCACATTTCCTTCGTACCCCGCAAGGTTTGGACGAGTGCCGCGAAGATATGTCGCATTTACGACGAATGGTTGAGCGGTGACCGGGCATGGAAGATGCAGGTAAGCGTTGGTGCTCATTCAATGGATATCACTAACGCGATTGCAGGAGTCACTTCCTCCCGGTGCTACCATACTGGGTGTCGTCTTATCCTCCGATAAGACGAATATCTCAGTTATGACCGGAAACCGCATGGCACACCCCGTCCTTATCAGCCTCGCCAACATCGACGCCGCCATTCGCAGCAAGATTTCCCTCCACGGCTATTTATTACTTGCGCTCCTTCCAATTCCCAAATTTCTTCACAAGACGACACGCGTTCGTAGTTTACTTCAAGACCGACTCGTTCACCAAGCATTAACCAAACTTCTGGAGCCATTGAGGATCGCGGCTAAGGTCGGAATAATGATGAGTGACCCATTAGGAAATTTGCGGTACTGTTTCACACCGCTCGCGTCATGGATCGCCGACACTCCCGAAGAGAGTCTTTTGGCTGCCACTGGTCCCAAGGCATCCCCTGTCACTACCGCGGTTTCGAAGAATTTCGGCGACCCATTTCGCCATCCCTCTCGTACAGGTCAAATTACCCTCGCCGCCATTCGAGAAGCATGCGGTCAGCGTGATCCTTCAGATTACAAGGAGTTTCTATTGGTGGTCAAGCGCTTATATTTGAATGGCGTCACTGAACCATTCTGGATCGACTGGCCTTTGTCGGACCCGTCGGACTTCATCACTCCAGAGGCTCTTCACCACTTTCATCGCTTATTCTGGGACCATGACGCGAAATGGTGCATCATTGTGGTGGGCGCTGCCAAACTCGACTTTCGTTTTTCGGTACTGCAAACTCTCGTTGGGTATCGCCGCTTCGAAGACGGCATCTCAAAGCTTAAACAGGTCACTGGTCGGGACCATCGCGCTATTCAACGCTACATAGTTGGGGTTATCGCTGGGGCTGTTCCACGCCGCTTTCTCGTTGCCATCCGATCACTAATAGACTTTCGTTACCTCGCCCAAGCCCCGTCATTTACCGATCGTTCGCTGGAAAGGGTTGCAAGTGCACTCAAGGAATTTCATGATCACAAAGACTCAGTTGTGACGGCCGGCGCACGCAAGGACTCGTGGGCAATACCCAAGCTCGAATTACTTCAGAGCGTTATCCCATCTATTCGTCAATCTGGTGCAGTCATGCAATGGTCAGCTGACCCAACCGAACATGCTCATGTCCAGGAGATCAAGGTGCCTGCACGCTCAGGCAATAATCAGAACTATTACGACCAGATCGCTCGGTACCTTGATCGCTCGGAGAAGTGTTTCCGGTTCGACCTCGCAACTCACATGGAGAACAACACCGCTGTACCCGAGCAAGATGACGACGAAGCCTTCGAGCGAGAACAGGAGCATGAGGCGGAATCGGATCCGCTTATGTTGGATTATATGAATGCGGGACGCCGTCCCGTAAATTATTTTGCTGTTGCGGAGGCGTTGTCATCTGGTCGCATTCCTGAAGCACCGAGGCCGTATCGAACAATCTCTTCTGCTACGACTGCCTTCCACTTTGCTTCGAAGCCCGCACTAAGGTTGACTGTGGATGAAGCCGCAGACATGTTTGGCATTCCGGATCTCCTCCCCGCACTTCAGGAGTTTTTTGGGCGTCGTCAGGCCGGACTACCGCATGAAGTCTCTGGTATCAGAACCAACCAGGCTTGCGTTTTACCTTTTAATCGTCTTCAAGTGTGGTTTAAAGTGCGTGTTCAGCAGATGTCATATCACAACAGAGACATCCCCGATGCACCGCAAACCCTGCGTGCCCTTCCCCCCTCACCTACCTATCCACATGGCTTGTACAACACAGTCATTGCAAATGCACATCAAGAGAGTGATTGGCCGCGATGCGGCTTGGAAGGTACGTGTTTCTTTATCTTCACACATCAAACTAGCCAATTGGCGTGCGCAGACCACACGGTAGTTCAACTACGCCTTCTCTTTCGACCACTGGGTGCCGAATACTTTGCAGCATATGTCCAGCGATTTAACGTCCTCCCTCAACGGGGAGTGGCAAATAGTCCCCACCCTGGGACTGGAATGCACCTCCTGCGACGTGCCGTCAAATCCGATGGTAGCAGGATCGGAGACGTTATTCCTATCGCGCACATTCGTTCTGCTGCACATCTACTTCCGAACTTCGGAAGAGAAGCACACCCTCGCTTGTCGGAAAAAAATAGTTACGAGACTGTGTCGGATTTTTGGCTAAATAAGTATTGGTCAAAAGAGTTTTATTATGCCCTAGACAGCACATAGCAGGTTCGATACTAATATGTATTAGTGTTACGTGTAAGATTGATCTGAGATATTCAACTGATGTGGCATATATGCGCATGATTTTAAATCTATCACGTCCGTGCTACGTGGGAGTCCCGCCATGTCGCAACCCAACAAGCAAATTCCTCCATTCCCCCCTTCTGCCGGTGGCAGCGGCGGCGTAGCGCCAGCGGTCAATGAAGTCGAGCAAGTCCGACGAGCTAACCAGGTAACGGGACTCAGGCTGTCTTGTCTTCTACATGTGGATACAAACTCCAACGATTTTTCAGCCGTTGACCTCCCAATCTACACCCTATGCCGACCGCCGGGTGCGTATAGCAACTAAATCTCATTTATATTGCTCACAAGTGGCACAGTTGCCAGCCGTCCCACCATCCCTTAGGACGAAACAACATGGGTACCGGGGCCACATGGATCCCTTGTTGCAGAGGGACACGGAAAAACTTCATTGGTTACTCAGTACATCCGAAACGAGGCGACTGCTAGAAACTCTGTATCCAGATAAGTCGTTGTTTGTGGATCCGGTTGACCCCAACAGCCTTCCGAAGCAAAAAAAAAAGAGGCCCGCCACTCTGAACAACGTTCTTAAGAAGCTACGAAGTAAACGGATATATGGACGCACAGACAAAGAATCGACCGAGGAATCTTGGCTCACCTTCCCCGCTGAGCATTCTGAGCAATTCATCGCAGACTTTTTCAACTCTACCCTGAAGGCCGTCCAGAACGAGGTAGGGAAGTATAAGTCGCAGAGGTCAGTATTTCTCGCTACTTAACAAGATGCGTTCACATCAAAATGCTTTAGGACGTGGACGGCTTGTGGTTCTACCACACCACTCAAGGGCGCGGATCTGAAACGAAAACCCGACATCATCCTCCTCCCTCAGGACGACAAAGATGCTCCCGGCAGTGCTTCAGCCAACGATCGCAAGGTAGACTGGCGCGATGTCCTGGTGTTTGGGGAGGTGAAGAGCACAAATAACTCGCGGAATATCCGCATGTCGTATACCGAGTCTGCAGGCAAGACATCTGTGATGATGTATGCTCAGGATGGGCGACACTTCGTACCGTGTATTCAAATCCTGGGTTCCTTCGTCCTTCTCAGCCTCTTTGATCGTGGCGGCTCGATATCCACGATACCAGTCAACATTCACACCCAGCCCGAACTCTTCCTACGTATATTATTGGGTCTCTCTACCGCACCTGATGCCCAACTAGGACTGGATCCGAGCCTTCGTTTAATGGATGATGGATGGAGGAAACGACTGACGTTTACACGTTTAACAGAAGATGGGAAGACAGAAACGGAAGCCATCATCGATCAACTGGTCTTCATCTCTGACAGCATACACGGTCGGGGTACCACCGTATGGGCAGGTACTACAACGGGCCCAGACGCTGAAGGGATAGTGGTAAAGGACTCGTGGATAGATCCTTTGCGCAAATTCTCAGAAGGGCATATCCTGGCGATGCTCAACGACGCCAAGATCGAAGGGGTTCCCCAGCTCATTCATGAGCAGCAGGTGACAGGCCCCCATCCCTCAGATAGAAATCAGGCTATCAATCAGTCGACACACTTGATTCGTGCGTTGATCGGACGAGTTGAGCGCAGCGTGTACCATCTGCGCGTCCTATCTCGTCTGATCACCAAGCCTCTTGGCCGACCAATCACGGAATTTTCCAGCCTTGGAGAGCTTCTTGTTGCGTTTATAGATTACATCCTCGGTACGTTACCTCTTCCTACTTGACTTTATTTTTACTGACCATTGTTATTAGTTCTGAGGGATGCTCTTAAGAAGGCCGGTGTGTTACACCGCGATGTCAGTCTTATGAATTTGCTTCTCACTTCATGGAGAACACGTCGCATCGACTTCCTCGATTATCTCTCTCCGCAGGATAAGCAACGCCTTGCTGGCAAAGTACAGTCTCTCTCGCTGCGAGGACTCCTCACTGACTGGGGATATGCTACTCCCGTGACTGAGGATACACCCCCGCAAATGATCGATGAAGCCTGCGGCCTGTCCCCTCCTGCTCCTTCGAGTTCACATGATCCTCCCGATATTCTTCCCAATCCCGCAGCTGCGAGCTCTCCTCTCTCCTCACCCCCCCCGTCCGAGACTGTTACGGAGCCAATCCCAGTTCCTCACTCGGTACCGGTTCTCGGCTCCAATGCAAGTGTGAACTACGTGCCAATCGATGAGCTTGACTGTGACGACAACATCGCCCTCTCGATGGGAAGGGACCCCTTGCTAGATCGACCGTCTATCGAATCCAGTCCCCTTTACCGAACTGTAAGCGCGTTTTTGATAAACGTAGAATGAGGACTAACTAAGATGTAGGGCACTTGGGGTTGGATGGCCGCAGAATTGGTCCTCGCTGGTCCCGAAAAACCCGTTTCACACAAGGCGCACCATGATCTAGAATCAATCTTTTATGTGCTACTCGGGATCTGTGTCCTCTTCGACGAGCCATACAAAGTCAAGACGAATAAGGAACTCGCACTTTGTTTTGATGAACATTTCGCCACGTTCGGGCCGAACTTGACGAAGACAACTTCTATCCAGTCACAGCTCGGTTGGTCGGCCAAGTTCCTTCCACACATCTCTCCATTCTTCCAACCATTAGTCCCTCTTCTGAACTCCCTTCGTGACAGAATAATCCTCCCAATGGTTCTTACTGGGGGTGCCTTTGATGCCGGCGAACCTGTAACTCATGATGAAATGGTGAAACTCTTTGTTGAAACTTTGTCTACTCTTGGCGACGATTGTTGGAAGCTGTACCCCTCACCACTTGGTCGCCACGATCCTGTTGTTATATCCTTCTCCGGGTCAGATTCCGCGGCATCTGCTACGCACGAATCTGAACACGAATCTCCTGGCGTGCGCCTGCACGAGTCTTTGTCGGATATTTCTTCATCGAGTTCGCATGAATCACAGGCACAAAGTTCATCTGATTCTGCCGACCTACCCCAAACGAGCTCTTACCACCCTGGTACGAGTGATGTGGAGGCCAGCAGACCCCCTACCCTGCGCCTGCCTCGACCCATGCCTATTCGTGAGGGTGGCTTCGGTTTCGGATCGTCATCTGGCTACAGCGGTGTCAGCGGTGTCAGTAGCGGCTCTGGGGTCTGGCGACCGTTAGCTGATGATGCTGCTGCTGATGACGACCGTGTCTCAAAACGCTTGCGCTCCTCTGCATCTTGATAAGGACGACTGAACTAACGCTTACTTCTTCCCTACTCGAACATTTGACATACTTATTTCATATTTTTTGTCTTCTTCCCCCGCATCCCCTCTTGTTATCTTGTATGTTGTACCCATGTACTACTGTTTGTATGTCCTCTACTAGATCGACTTACCAGTTTAGTACCCTTTTGGGTACGTCACAACCAGTCACAGTGGTCACTGGCGTAACTGCCAAATGGAGTAGGCAGCATAACGTGTCCTCGCTAACTTGGAGTTAGTATGTAAAAACGCGCGTGCAGCCTTACCGAGGGTACAAGAATGGTCCCGAGCTGACGAAGGTACTTGATTTTTAACCACATCCCCCGTTGTTGCGGTAACGATGCCTTCAAAGCGCAGAATTATCTACGAAGACAGCGATGAGGATGAGGGTGAGGTCCAAAGTACATCCTTGGTCCAGAAGAAGTCCCGCATGTCTCTCCCGGGTGACGCAGAGAGCGAAGGAGGTGCCAGTACTTCGGTCCAGGATGCGTCTCACACGGCTGGTATGTGTCTTTTTTCATTTTTGACTCGTTTTTCACTGCATCTCTCCGCGTTGTCACAGAAATGACGCAGCATGACCTTACCGCTAGCGGCTTCTCCGAGGTGGCCACCAGAAAATCTTCTCGCACCGGGTGTGGCCAGGGAGGTCAGCTCGCACAGATGTTGAACATCGAGCGCGTGCAGACCGCGGTCGTCAAGTCAAAGCAGATTGCGGATCTGGATGCCGCTACCTGTGGAGAAGAAGTCAATCCGATGGCTCCTGCACGTCCATTCAAACGACCTCAAGTTGTCACCGGCTTCCCTCGTCCTCGTCCGCGAATCATTGCGAATGGCCGCATTCCCGCTCTTACCGCCGAACCACAACGAACAGCTGTCGGGCCCTCCTTCAGTCTTGCTGCGCCTGGGCAGCAGTTTGGTTTCAAACTACCGGAGTCTCAAAGTCAACCTCGTAACAACACTAGTTCCGGCTCATCTGGAGATCTTCAGTCTTTGGTTGTTGCTACCGCCTCGAACCATAACTCTCATGTCAATATATCCTCTCTGTCTCATTCTGTTGGTCCGCCTTTCAGGCCCGCCTTTCAGGCCCGCCTTGGTTTCTCACATTTCTTCGAGAGCTTCATCCACCTCTAGCGGTACTTCTGCTTTCCCGAGTGAACATTCGTCTACCTCGGTTTCTACTGCTGCGACTTCGCTCGCTCGCTCATCACACGTGTCGCAGGAAGACCGTGGAGGTGGACACTCGTCCCATCTGAAAATGTTGGCCCTCGCTTCTCAACCCAACACTCAGGCCCCTACGCGTACTTCTCGCGTGATGACGGATTGTATACCCTCTCAGGTGTCGCAACGGGATCACCGTACTGGCATGGAGAACTATGTAAGGTCACCCCCGGGCTCTCAACACGCACACGCTCCTCAGCAGTCTATGATCCCTTCGTCACTCGACCATTACAGATCCGGCGACCAACTCCCGTTGATCGGATTGCAGTCTACAGCATCACTCAACGACCGTCCCGCAAGTGGGAACGTATCCGCTCCTCACACTTTTTTCGACGAGGTGGATGAAACCTCCCCCAGTGATGATGAACGCGTTGCCGAGGCTGCGATCGGAAGAGGTAAGGGTATATATATTTATGTGCCAAGCGTGATAGGGATCCACTGAATGACGGCGACAGATCCGAGTTCATCTCATCATTTTCGACCTGAAGGTCAGTGTTCAACCATTTCTTATTGACTCGCTGACGACAGCTACAGACCCACGCCCGTCTCAACGTCTCGATTCAGAAGGTTAGTGTTCAGCCGCGCAACTGTGTTCTCCTGATTCACTGAATAGCGATGATAGGCCCCCGTCCATCTCAACATTTTGATTTGGAAGGTGAGTGTCCAACCGTGCAACCCATCCTCCGTTGGTTTACTGAATGACAGTGATAGACCCTCAACATTTCGAGTCGGAAGGTGTTCATTCAGCTATGCCATATATTCTAAGTCGACTGATGCCTTTGGATAGCTCCGAACCCGGTGGATGTCGTTGCTGCCCATCGGCGACGTAACCGCCCTCCACGACTCCCAAGCGGTGCTCAATTGAGTGCCATCCGTTCTCGGCACGTATCCAGATCCTCTACCCCGTTGCCGCCTGCCGCCGTACCTTGACCATCCACTCCTGAGCAATTGACTCCCGCCATCCAAGCCGCAACGGAAGGGGCGGAACCATGGCAAATCCAATTTTACCATCCCGTAGTGCGTGACATACTCGAACGTGCAAAGCAGTTTTCACATTGTGATGCGGCGTCCATCAACGCATTTCCCGTTCGCGCCAAGTTCAACACTTCAGCCGTTGACTATGTGGAAGAAGCCATCCAGGAAAGGCGGTCCCGTGGGCTGACGATCACAGAGGGTACGATTTGGATCATATACGCAAGACATACTAAATGTGTTTGCCTCAGGCTGGTGGCCTTTTCATACATCTGGTATCACTCGACTGGTAATATTTTCTTCGTGTTTGCGGATCTTAACTGACACCAATGTAGTTGTGGGAAGACCTGGGGAACTGGCGGTCGGCGCTGAGAAAAAAGGCCCGTGTGCATGTCGCTCAACGCTACAGATGGGATCCGGACAACCGCAAGGAAGAGAATGCCAAGATTGCCGCTACGTTATTGGATGACCGCGGTATGTTCCTCAGGAACGGCATTGATGAAGAGGTAAGGAGCATTTAACGACACCGTAGATCGTCCGTCTGACTCTTTTCAGGGACACACCAATAACTTGGCTCACCCCGCACTCGCCAGTTTAGTGGTTGATTTTTTTTACACAGGCCCTACCTCTGTTGGTAGGATTTTCCCGGAAGTTTTCGATCTTGAAGTCCCAAGGGTTGCTGTCGCCATTGCTGCCACTGCGGTATATTTGCATTTTTTTTTTCGCGCACGGCACTAACATCATAAAGCTCAAAGTTGTCTTAGATGAAGTTGTGACTTCGCAAAGCGATGTGGCTTTCCGAGTCGGCATATATTCACCAATTTACTTGCAGATGTTGGCGCTTATGGCGAAATGTGACACTTCGCCGATCCATGCTGCCAAAACGAAGTCCCTTCGCGTGGAATGGGCTGCCCTAGGAAGGCAAGTCTCTATTTTTCTTCAGTGTATTGCATACTAAAATCAATGACTTTCTGCTTGTGTACAGGGAGGGAGCAGAACAAGAAGGGTATGCTGCTGCAACAACTGGTTTTGATGTTGATCTTGATTGATTGTCTTTGTACTCCTTATCACTGATCTCGAGTAATGTGCCTATTTTTAGCACAATTTTATGTCATTTTGTGCTGTGATTGTGTGTCTGAAAGGGGCTTAATTGAGAACTGGTACCTGATGAACCTGAGATCTGTTATAGTATACTTATTGTCACAGTTCTGTTTTAGTTCTGGTGGCTTCTAGCATATTTCTGTGGCAGCTCTGTGGCAGCTCTGTGGCAGCTCTGTGGCAGCTCTGTGGTAATTTGTGGTAATTTGTGGCAAGGCTATTATTAGAGTTTGTCCAGTACTGGTTCAGTCTGGGACAGGGCAGGACAATCATAGCCAGTTGGGTACCTTACTAGGGAGGCCTGGAAGTCTGGAGCTAGTGTCTAGGACTGCCCAGTTCTGGACAGATAGAGGCTGATTTGCTGATGCATTCTCACCGCAACTTGAATCCGTCATGATTGAACTGGCGCCTCATGTAAACCAGGTGGCATCCCTGTTTTCCTTCATCGCTGCGGGTTAACCCGCGATCTCTTCGACCTTGTTATTGAGCTTCGGCCTTATTCGACCTCAGGTGGCATTGCGGAACAAGTTCGCCATGAGTATGATTTCCCTGTGATGTGGTGCCACATTACTGACCTATTGGATATCCTATAGAGCTCCATTTGTTGGAATACCACCGGCGCACGTTCGAATACCTCAAGAGACTCGAGGACGCTTCAAGAGGACCCAGAACGGTTGCATCGTTTTTCGGTGCTGGACCAAAGGGCCTTCAATTGTTCTCAGCGTTTGATGACCCACTCGGTTATGATGCTCAGTGCATATCGGCGGATGTGATAACTGAGGTGTACCTTGAGTTTGTTAAACGTGCACGAGAGGGCGAATCTCAGTCATACATGCAGTCACTAACGGGTAAGTGTCATACTCATTGCTACTCATCACTCAGCTAACCATGACTGCATGGATGCTGCAGCAATTTGCGGCTCGCTTGACAGCACCTTCAAGATATCTAACAAGGTGACCGTCTCTGACAAGGACCGTGACTGTCAGCGGTCCAAATACTTGAAGGGCAGGATTGTCAGTGTCATCAACGAATCAAATCAAATCATTGCTTGGGTGAGTGAGCTACAAACGAATCTAACGATACTCTATGTGTAACTAATTTTCCTCAGTGTTTTTGTCAGTCGAAGTCCAACGTGGAAATTCGAGAACTGCTTGCGGGACTCAAGGTTCGCACTCAGTTGCTTGGTCGACCATTTCCAGAGATGTTCGTGTCAGACAATTGTTGTATGATAAGAAGTGCGATTACAGCAGTATTCCCGGATAGCGATTCTGTCCAGGACGTCTGGCACTTCGTTGCAAGGTATGTCACACTGTTAACGCAAGTCAATTATATGTTCGATTGATGCACCGTAACAATTAGATACACGGCAACGATCTTAAATGGAAATAGAAACCCTTATCGTGTGGCCGTGGTGTCTGACATTACGAACGCTATATTAAAAAGTCACGCAAGTGACGGAGGGCATGGCGCTCATCAGCAAATCCTGACTTGACTTGACAGTGCTGGACAGTGCTGGACAGTGCCATAGTGCCCATAGTGAGGTCCAATGTTGACAGTGCTCTCATAGTGCTCTCATAGTCTATCATAGTGTCACTAGACTTGATAGTATATCCCAGTCTTGATGAGACTTGTGACCTACAAGAATCTATGAGACTGTCCAAGAGTTGGTGCATGATAGGGTCTATCAGAATATATGAAAGATTAAAAGTATCAGTGACACAAAGAGTATATCAGAGAATTAGTGTCATTCAAAGCATGCCAAACATTTCAAGAATTGGAGAGATTAAAAGCATCAGTCATATACAGAGTATGTCAGAGAATTGGTACCATTCAGAGTATGTCAGACATTCCAAGAATTGGAGAGATTAAAAGTATCAGTCATATAAAGAGTATGTCAGAGAATCAGTGCCATTCAGAGTATGCCAGACATTTCAAGAATTGGAGAGATTAAAAGTATTAGTCATATGAAGAGTATGTCAGAGAATTGGTGCCATTCAGAGTATGCCAAACACTTCAAGAATTGGAGAAATTACAAGTATCAGTGACATAAAGAGTAGGGAATTTAGTAGCATTCAGAGCATGTCAGATATCTCATTGAAGAATTGATCACACTTCTATAAAAACCATTTGACAGAACATACAGAATGATATTCTAATCAAAAACAACACCATAATCATCCTCACTACCACCATTATCATCCAACTCAGCATGCCCATAGCCAATACTGTAGTCCAGTCAGAGCAGATTATAATAGTGAATTTAAACAAACCTACATGCCACTGCTTGCAATCTCTGAACACATCTCATCAAACTTGTGTGCATGCAGCTCATTCCCCCTGAGCTCATTGACAAGACTGCAATACTTGTTCCACTTTGCACAATACAAATCACCTGAAAACTGCGGAAACAGAGGCCTTCCATTCGTCTTATATCCATCAAGAATGCAACGAATCTGTCATAAACTCGAAGTATCAGTTCCTGGAGCTTAATTGGTTATGATGGCTTGACTTACCGCCGTCACAGCAAGGCACAATGTCGCAGTGGGTATGCACCTCCCAAACTCGAGAGGGCGGAGGTGACCAAGACGGTTGTCACGACTGAAAAAAAATGCATGGATTAAGTCGCGGATAGCAGGGTGCCCGAAGTTGTTAGTATGGCCCTAGTATAAGAACAGGACTCAGCAGTGAGCACGGACGGATCAACAAACACTTACTTGATCATCTCTCCCACCGTGGGCGAAGGAGCATTTCTTGATTAATTTGTCTGCAGCATCTTTCACATATTGACGAGACGCAGCACTAGAGAGGTTAGCGCTGGCGGGAGGAAAGAGGCTGTACTTTGAGCGGACCACAGTGATCGCAGCCTTCTTAATCTCGCCACGCCATGAGGCGATGTCCTCGAACAGCTGTAGCATAAACGTCAGCTTATACCGTCGCGATCCTCACGTACATACAAGGATTCTCATTGAACTCTTATATCGCGGGTAGTACCCCCCCTCGACCGTCCGATTCTCCCTCCTCCATTTTTGAATGGTCATTGAGAGGGCATCCCCAATAAAACCTGACAAGGCAGCACGCCTCTGCGGCCAGGGTTCCTTGATTGCAACGTGTGTTCGAGTTTCAATCTTGCACTCTTCAAGAAAGTCCTTCCACTTCGGCGGGTAGAAGGCAAGCTGGGTGGGATCAGTACAATGCTCTTGCTTGGGGTTTTGAGAGAATCGACCCCGTCGACGCCTGGGTTCACTGTCGTCATCATTGCCATTGTCGTCACCGCCGTCATCAGGGTCTAGATCCTCGCGAGCCTGCTGAGACACGGTAGCTAAACCAGAGGGTGACGGGGGCTGTGGACGACGGCCCCGAGCATAGTGATCCTGGAGGACATCAGTGTGCTTTACATCCTCAGTATTTGATACATCGACGACCATAACAATCCTGTCTTACCTCCAAGTCTTGTCCTTGAGATTCTTCGGCGTGGTGTGCGACTTCATCACGATCGGATCCCCATGGTAACATGTCCTGAAAGTGTGCGTTAAATCGCATACACCAAAACGAGAAGACTTACCATGTCGGAGTTCTCGTGGTGTTCAGAGTGTCGACAGTCATCCATTTCTTCTGAATGGTGGCCGACTCTCTGGGGAGCACCCTCCCCTTGTTCCTGGCCAGAAGATTCATCCGTCTGCGGGATCACCATCGACTCCCAGTCACCGCCCTGAGTCCCGCCTGGTAAGGAGTCTTCACTCATCCCGATAGTCTCGGTATCGCGTCGAGGGACGGCCTGAGCTTGTTTCAATGCCCGAGCTGCAGCAATGATCTTCAATCCATTTGCGAGGGTGTTAGGACGAGGTGGGGATCCATCCTGTAAAATTGTACGAATAAAAACGAATATAGTAAACATTGAACTTACGACCCTCAATCCAAACCTGCTGTCCGGCTTAGTGGAGGGGCCAGCCGCGACGACATCTCGATGACGGCTGACATTGACGTCGGGCTGCCGTGTCTACACACATGAAATGAAAAAGAGTCATGGGAAAGGGTGTGTACCGTGATTACCTGCTTTGCCTTGCCTCGAGAGGGAGTATGGGGTGCCATAGGGTTGCGGGCTTCCCCAACAGCAGTAGCACGATCCATCTCCTGCGTCTTGTGAATGCCACCAACGGCATCACCTACCTTTTGGAGCTGATGAACAGCACCCCCTATACCCTTTCCGACACGCTCGCTCCGACGAACAGAGCTCTTGCCTGTCTTCTTCTTCTTCGAATGAAAAGAACTACTTTGGTCGACGGACTCTGGTTGTCGTTTTGGAGCCATGAAGGACGTAAGTAGGGACGGACGGAAACCAGCGGACACGACTCACGTTCGATTTATAGGTTGTGGCTCATTGCGTAACCTTTAGGTAATTGAAACAGCCGACCGATCTGACCTGTCCGTCGGACTTGACAGCCTTTTCATCCACTAGAAGGCTAAGAGTGCCTTCAGTGCCAGTGGAAAAGCCAGTCACAAGACCAGAGGATAATCGTGGAAATGTTCTACATTACATGCGCTGAAAAAGGTATGACTGCTATGACGGGCATTAACGTGAATGTTTCGCCGCAACTTGAAGAAATCATCACATAGAGATCAAACGGAACATCACTCTCAAGCCCTTCAGAAAGTGTCTCTGTTGCTGCCAGAAAGAGACTGGTGTGAGTAGTTTGGACGCATGAGCAATTGGTAGCCGCTGACAGAAATGCTATCTTGTGTCGAAGTCACCCAGTAGGAGTCGCCGAAGCGCATAGTCACGCGTCCGCCGGGCTCCCGAAATGTAGGCGTAGCCTCTTCGTTCCTCGGTCTGTTGCCACATCTGAATGTACGCCGCGAACACCTGGCTGTACACGAACACGCATGGCCTCGGACGTGTCCTCAGTCTGGTCAAAGACCGAGTCATATCGACGTTCCCATTGCGTGTTTCTAAACGCTTTTGGCACGAGACTCGCCTGTCAGTGGTCGAGGGGACGACTGCAGAAGATAATGCTTTGGTAGTCGTACGTAGACGCTATGGATGAAGTACGCATCAGCAAACGACCTGGAGCAAAGTTATTGTGATTAAAAAACACACACGAACTCGAACCAGAGACACGCACCAGATCGCAAGGGGGTACACTCGAAATAAGACCCATGCGCGCAAA
>JBBPUM010000392.1:0-17651 GCA_038094695.1 Chiua aff. virens | reverse complement strand
GAAAGGACTAGACGATGGCCGTGGTGGGTCGAGAAGATGCGGACTTTGAACATGAGACCGACCTGCAATTAGACGATCTCTTGGCTCTCTTGAGTTGAAGACGTCATGATAGTGGTCTCGATTCGAGGGTCACGGCCGGTCACCGAGCTCTCAGTCCTGTTAGTCCGATAGTTCATTCTAGGTGAGTTCGTATTCTCTCTGTTAGCATGACATAGGTGGATCTCGAATCATTTTAGTTTCTAAGATACCCCATGCAAACCTCCTCGGGTACTGTACCTCCACTCGAAACGCGTCCAACGAAAGCATAACCAACACTCCCAGACATCCTTCTACAGCACCGTGAATCCACCTCGCCCGAAAGCTGGGTCGTCCGATGCAAATACAAGTAGCCCACTCCAGTCTCCGCTGCTTTTGGAAACGAGGACATCGAGACTCTGACCACCACTGGCAGTCTTGCAGCGCCCTTCGTGTCATCAGTGAGGACCGCGTCGCTCTCATACGGGATTTGGCACTCGCAGCCATCAGCATTACGAAGCTTCTATGACATTGATGACAGATTTGGACAGCAAGCACACCTCTGGTGTATCTACTCCTCAACAGTCGCTGACGCCTCGCACAGCAAAGACTCTGGAAATACTGGGGTCCATTCTTGAGGTGCCCTCTAGATGACGTCCACAGGGATACAGGGACAAGAATTTCTCCCTCTGAGAACGCGAACGGAAGAAATTATGCCTACTTATCAGGTTCTAATGTCGCCTCACCCTGGAGGAGGGAACAGAAAGTTCCTCTTCAAGCCCATACAAAGCTGATCGGAACAATCTCCGGGAACGTTGAAGATTCAGAATGGCAAGGTAAACGATATCAGACATTGTTTCCAACACGGAGGGATATTGATCGACGATGTGGATGCGAGACACTCTAAAAGGTCGATTGGACAAACCTGTGGCCATTGGGAAGCACGATACAGAACCCGGGTAAGTGGATCTGTTGGTGGAACCAGAGCTTGTTTGAGAGTGGTCAAATCCCATATACAGTTTGCTTTGCACTCCAGGTAGTAGTTTCGGAATTCCTCGATGCGTTCCTCTCCGACATGGATCATTGGACACTCATCGCGGATACGTTGCGAGCTGGCGTGAAGATGTGTGAGACATTCCTGCTGAAATGAACAACGGTTTACGAGCATGGAAGAGAAAAGCTGACTCTCCAATTTAAGGATGTCATCTGTTAATCTTTTTTTGCTTTCAGGCAGTAGTGGCGCTCGCCTATTGGCCAGAAGGTTTTCGAGCTTGACTGGGTGTTGCATATGTAACAGCATGCTCACGAGACCGATGATTTTGTAATGGGGACTCGGTGACGCGGTGCGACTTGACTAGATTCTGCTAGGATGCGTATGAGGTTCTCCTTGAGGACGAAATTGCGAAAGTAGCTGGAGAACACTTGTTCGAGACTATTTTTCCTGCATATCCCAAATATGAGGATTAAGCGAAATTGTCATCGGAGGCGTATTGCGTGGCCACCCGATTATTTGACTTTCTCGAACTTCCGAGTCGCCTCTGTCAAACACGCGCAAACTCGTCCGGCCGAATGGTGTGGACGAATCAACGACGAATGATGATAATGCGTCGAGCAGATAGCAAAAGGCGATCATAAAGTTCCAGATAGCCTCCCGCCCCGATTCCAACCCTACCTCTTTCGATACATGGTTTACAATGACCATGAACAACAGTTTCCCTTATATAAGTTATATTGCTTAACAATGTTTGTCACAGGTACACAAGTACTTGGATTATGCCCCATCACATTCGTCAATCACATGCTCATAATACATGTGAAGTAATACCGATTTCATGTCCCAGTCCAATAAGTTAGCAGGAACAAAATTAAACAAGACCTAACGACCAGCTTTGAAGGGTAGGATCAAACAGTTGCTCATGGTCAGTTGAAGAACGGATATAATCCGGAGCGAAGGTCGGTTCATACGCCAACAGGCCATGGGCTGAGTTGTGGCAGGGCGACGACGTACACTCAGTGTATTGACAAGAGTCCAAGCTTCAGGTTGAAAGTGATAGACAGGGAGTTGCTGAAGTTCTTGCTCTCTGACGAGTCTGACCTCGAATAAGCGAAAAAGCCCGTGAGTTGAAATTTCCGAACATCCGAACGTCCGAGCACGAGTCCGCGCCACGCACAACCAAACATAGCATGCCAGCCGCCAGCCAGTCAGTCGCCGTCCTTGCGACACAGCTGCACCCAACTGCATGCCAAACACGGCGCCCGAGGGAGAACGACTCGGACATAGTCAAGACACGACTGATAATACTGAAGTAGCTGAGAGTCAACATCACTGCATGCCACCAGACAAGCGAGCACATGCCAGTGACATACATTGCCCGCGCACAATTCGATGAGGAGGATGAGGAGGTACACTGCGTCCGCGACTAAAAATAGTACAATATTTTTGTGCTAGAATAACGTATCAAATTTTACGAAGATGCTCGTGGAGTGTAGAAGAGTTGTTTGTTGTGTTGCCACATCGATGGTACATGTCAAGAGGAGAGGGTTGTTGATGGTGGTGGCAACACCATGTATGCACGCAGGTGCATATAAGGGTCTGGTGAGGATGAGAGGGCACAGAGTGGGGGTGGGCAGAAAGGAGCGCAGAGCGCCAGAGACTTTAGCAACTGACTTTGTCCGGAGAGCGTTAAGCTCATCTTCTTCCGTAGTCATCGCCCAAGGTTCGAGAGAGACCAACCGCTTCTTGTCGTCAATTGAACCTTGTCGAGAGTGGCTTAGAGGGAGTATCCGGTGAGAAACCTACAATGACTTCTGCAGCATAGGTGGATGTAAAGTTGTAAACAATGACACGGACGAGGAGGGTCGCCACAAATTTTCTTCTTTGGAGTGGGTTGAGGAGATGACACAGGAAGAGAAGCCGAAGAATCAATTATGCGGGAATGCGGAGGGCATGTGTGGCGCGTCCTCACGGATTCGCAGGAGGGAGTCCGAGGAATTAAGTCACCAAACAAGAATAGCGGTCTCTGTTCTATGTGATCATGGAGCAGGTGGGGGTAAGTACAGTAGACTTTTTCATAATGCATGCGGCGGTGATGCATGAATTTCATTTTCCATGGACTTTCGTGTTCCACCATAGCGGAGTGCGGGAGAAATGGTAAATTCTTGCATAAGGAATACTTCACGCATAGCCTTCAGATTCAAAATATGCAGGATGACATGGTAATTTTGCACAGAACTGAATGATTGGAATGCTGAAGGGCCTAGATCTGTGCATGAGCTGAGCGAAGTGGCGCGCCACTTCACTCCTACCACCTCCGAGTCGCTTCAGCTCGGCAGCGCCTGCAGCCCCCGAACGCTGCTAGATCTCCTCGCGCTTTCTTGCACCCACCCCCAGTCACAGACCAACACCCCGCTCCCCCTCTCACTCGTCCGTTGCACTCCGCTCTAGATTAGCCTCGCATCTGCTTGGGCCTGGCCCAACCCATGCAGCTCGGCTCTGTTGCGGCAATGGGTCGGGCTTCGCCCACCCCACTACCTCACTACCCACTCTTCACCCTCTCCTCTCTCAGCCACGAAACCGATCAGAATGCACAGACGATACATTGGACAACGTGCCGGTCTGTGACATAACGAGGCACATGGCTCAGAGCATAGTCTTTGGCTATTTTTTTTTTTTTTTTTTTTTTGGAATCCGTGTTTATTGTCCAAGTCTTTGGCTAAGTGAGCCGCACGACATGTCATCTCTTGCTTCCGTGAATCCGCTCCTCATCCAGTCCGCTTGCTGCTCGAGCTGCGCACTCTATTCCGCTCGCTTCTTTCGCCTGCCCACCTCTCCCTCGGTCAGACGTTACAGCTACCGTCCGCACCGTCTCTCATCCGGGTTCCGATGCACCAGGACAGGACCATTGGAGCCAGTCAGCGCTACACACTGTCGCCCATCCTCTCTCACACCCATCCAGCCAGGACCTCTCTGCCAGTGGAGTCATCACGCAATGTATTATATGTAGTTAATACACTTTCACTTTTCCTCTCGCTTCCCTCGGTGCGCAACATCCAAAGATATTGGAAGCAGTATAGATTGGTGTTGATGTCACACGTGTCACATTATGTCACGCTTTTGGACCCGCATAGATGTCATTCTGCATGGGTGAAAAGCCTCCTCAACATGTATGCATTATGAAAAAGTCTACTGTACTACGATCACTCGGGCCACTAGCAGTACTAGCGAAGACCCGAACCACTGTTTACTAAATCAACACAACTCGACAAAGATCATGGGCCTAGGGACACAACAATAGTAACAACTGACTCTGAAAACAAAAAAAGAAAAACATTTATGAGTATCGTCGAAGTGGTGCTCATTGAGATCGACTCACAGGCGAGTCAGGAGGTCGAGGCCCGGGAAAATTCTCTAACTCGGCAGGTAACGACATGCGTACCAAAGACCGAGAGAGAGCAAATACGACCGAAGAGTGGAAGAAAGTTGTGGTACTAGTTTAGCGCAATGATTATCTCGGAGCTGTTGGAAGTGAAGTTCCACATGCAGTTTATATAGTCTTACTCAGGACTGAAAGGGCAACCCCGCTAAGGACAATCAAGACCAAAAGCACCGCAGCCTCGAGTCACACCAGGCACAGCCTAGCTCAGATCCGATCCGTCCTGTGCAGAAGATTCTAAACCCCTTCAAAAGCCGAGAAGTAGAACCCCGGCGTCAACCTCCTATTGCATCCATGTTTGTATCACACTGACTTACGCACAAGTACAATAGTACGTTACAGCTGTTCCCAATTGATCTCTATACATACTCCCGAAGTGTAAATAATACTCAGTTTGACACACTACTTTTTTTCCAAATGTGCAAATGGTTGAACCGCGGCGGACATCAAATCGACCCGATTTGAGCCGTCAGTTGATTCCTGGACTCACAGCAAGGTGCCTGTCCTTCCAACCTGCCAAGGTACAGCAGCTACTGCTACTAACAGTAATTCTTACAGCATCCTCGTTTGTTTGGCGTGGTGTCGTATGCCGAATCCTAGCATCACTTCTTTCAGCAGACGGTGTCAATACCCATGGGCAGGCATCGGCGCCTTCCAACCCAACAGATGTCACCTCAAACAGTATTGTAGTAGATCTCAGCGGTGGCCAGGCTGAGGTGGTGTACATAAGGGGCTTGGGGAGGCCTTTAGTATCCTGGGTTCGGAATGGAAGGTGCAATAACATGCGCCGCTAAGGTATTTACAGGAATAATTTACTTGCAGGAATAAAATTTAACTCTCAATCTTCACCCTAAATAATGGGCTCACGAACGAGCAGTGTACCTGGCCTGGGCCAGGACCTTGGTTGGCGAGCAGCCGCGCTGAGCGGTGCCAGGGGTCCTGGCGCAGTGGCTGGCGGCCTCGTAGTCAGTCTCGCATGTCGTAGTCAGTCGGTATCCTACCGCTCGCACCTGTGGGTTTCCACCGCGTCCCTCTCCAGCGGTGGCGATACTTTTTCCTATACCTACATCTATGTATAAGCCAAACGTCCCGAGGCCTGCCAGTGACGTGCTGGACCGCATTATTGTCAATGGCGGTGCTACTAGCAGTAAATATCGCCTTGATAGGTTGGCACGACTCCGACTTGAGCTTGAGCGCTTTTCCTTGAAGCTTGACATACCACTCTCTCTTCACTGTAAACAGACGGAATCCCAACCATGCCTGTCGGCTCTGATTTGGAAGCTCGGTGTCGGCAAACTCTCGAAGAGATTGTCACCGTCTCTCAACGAATCCGTCGCTCTACGTTAGCATACGCAAAGAGACAGGGGAATAACCGAAGATCCAATGCTGCCTCAAGGCTCTCGAGCCAGCTCGAAGCAATCCGGATATCTGCCGACAAGATTCTTGAAGTAATTGACATCGACGGTCTTTCTGTTGATCAACGGATAATCCATTGGGTGTTTAGTGGAGAGCTGTACTCGTGCTTAAGAAAGCTGCAAGAGATGAACGATATGCTCAAGATTAATCGTCCGATTGGGTCTTCCCGGGCGCCCGCTCCACTCCTTAGAGAAAGCGAGGATGAGTTTACGGAAGTGACGGCTTTCTTTGATCAACATAGCAACCTCTTTCATCTACTACTTGCTCCTAACATTTGGTGGGTTCCTGGTATATATCCCTTGAACACTTGTCTTGATTCTCTACTAGGGATATGGATACACTCCTCCAACAATTACCGGAAGCGCTTCGAATTATCGAAGTGAAGAAGGAGCTCCGTATGTCCAGTTCATGCACATGGCCCAACTGGATAACAACACTGTAACATTATCAACAGAGCAAAAGATAAATGAGGTCTGCCGCTGGCTGGACGCCTGGGATTGTGCTCTGAAACATCATGAGACACGCAAACTCCGTCAGGAAGGCACGTGCAAGTGGTTTCTCGACACACACGCATACAAAGATTGGAGGAATTTGAGGGACCAGTTTTTATGGTTACAAGGGAAAGGTGTGTGACATCACGGTCTCATATCTCGCCAGTCCCTGTCATGATAACTAATGTGGTGTATCCATGAGCTTAGCTGGTTGTGGCAAATCGGTGCTGATGTGAGTTCATCGACATCATGATTCGTATCTATGTTAGTGCTGACTCTTGCAGTTCATCCGTCATCGAACATCTGAAGAGAAATCTGAGGGAGGGAGAGGTGATGGTATTCTTCTATTGCGATTTCAGAAACAGAAGGTCCACAAGTTCTACGGAAGTGATGCGTTCACTTCTATCTCAGCTGTTCCATCTCCTCCCAGCTCACGGCCTTGATTTCGAAGATCTCCCTAACAAAATACTCCAGGAGAAAAGCAAGGGTACATTTTTGCTGCATGACCGCAGAAAACTAGAGCAGTTCCTATCGCTCACTGTAGGCTACTTTCGCTGGGAACCGATCATCATCGTGGATGCGCTCGATGAGTGCGAGGATATGAAACCACTCATAGATGTTCTTGTCAGCCTCACCCGTGTCCGGATATTGGTAGCAAGTCGACCACATCCGATCATCAAAAATCATCACACACGTCTTCCATCGCTTTCCTTTGATGATGTAGCAGATGAATTGGCATCAGACATAACCTTACACGTCAATCTGGAGATTTACTCTGACAGCAGATTGGGGTCCGCAGATTCACATGTGCAGGCTGAGCTATGTACAGAATTAAACGGGAAGGCGAATGGAAGGTTGGTACTTGCTCCATTCTATGCTCACTTCTCAACTCACTACCACCCTTGACCAGGTTCAGATGGGTACAATGCCAACTTGACATCCTCAAGCGATATGCGACAATGGGAAAGCTTAGAGACGCACTTAACAGGCTTCCGGACGAGCTGGATTTAACATATGAAAGAATCCTTGGAGAAATTGATGAACGGATGTCTGATTTGGCACAGCGTACGCTCGCTTGGCTTGTGGTTGCACAGGTGCCCTTGCGCCTATCTCAGATCGTTGAGGGGCTTTCGCTCGACCCCCAGGGACGGATGATTATTTGTGGAACACCACAGCCAGAATATGGCATAGTTGATTCATTGTTATGTCTTGTCTCGTACTCTGAGGAAACAGATTTTCTTTCATTATCGCATTTCAGTGTCAAGGTATGTCACCACATTTTCTTGTACCAGCAATAGCTTAATGTTTTGGTCCATAGGAATATCTCACACATTTCACGCCACTGCCGAAGTATCGTATCATCTTACCAGAGGCACATGCCGAGGTTCTTCGAATGTGCACATGCTATGCCTCCGTCCTCCTCAGGAAGTCGTTTTGTCGAGACGTCGCGCGATTAGGATCTTCTTCGTTGCTTTTCTATGTGCTCTCATCTGGTTTTGACCATATCGCACATGTTAAATCGGGTCTAGGGTCAACCGTAACTTTCGAAGCACTTGAGTGTCTCGCGTTGGATGTTCAACGGTATCCTTCACACTGGGACCGTCTGTGCGAATTGCGGGAAGAGACTCTCGGATCATCCTTTCCTCCTTGGCCATCATCCAGGCATGATGTCGTGCTCTACATCCTGATTGCCTATTGCACTCCTGGGCTACTAGAATCATACCTCTCCCACCACAGTTCCATGAAACGGAGGGTCGGGACGAGCCCGCTTGTGTATGCTGCGGATCTGCGGAAATCCGGACACGCAATGAAGCTGTTAGCACATAACCACGACGTGAACCAACGTGGACTGGTCTTTGATGACTCTCACATGGCTTCCCCACTCGAAGTCGCTATAGACTTCGGCGAGGACGCACTTGTTAGTGAACTCTTGAAAAGAGGAAGCGTCGTAACGTCAGAGATGCTCTCTGTCGCTATCTGCATGCCTTGGTGCAGTACTCGCGTACTTGTCAAGCTTATGCAAACCGATGAGTTTGTTGAATGGGCCAATGAAATTGGAGACGAAAAGCTGTATCGCGGCATATTTAACAGTGCAAGACCGAGTGTTGGATGCCGCAGGGAAGTGGATCAAGCCTTTGTAGTCCTGGCATGTAGGTTACAGGGTATTGGCCAGGAACTTTCTCAAAATACTTTGTTCGGGCAAGAGCTCACTGAACGAGCTTTGAACGCGGCACATACCTCACTACTAGAGTTTCTACTCCCTAGGGACCAACCACCACCAGCTCGGCTTCTCATATCCGCAGCAACTGGAGATACTCCTGAGACCCTTCCCATGATCCAATTTTTGCTCCAGAAGGGAATTGATACATGTGCTGTCTCTGATGGAAGTGGAGACACTGCACTGCACCTTGCAGTGATGTGCCCTTGGGAACCACGACGTTTGGAGCTGACACGAATGCTGCTCAATGCTGGGTGTGATCCTCTCGCGCTGAACTCATTTGGTGAAACACCGTGGAGTATCACAGTGGACCGTGGTTACCTATCGGTAGTGGAACTAATACTCGCGGGCAACGCTAAATCCTCTTACAACCTCCTACCTTACGAGTTACAACGACGCCAAACACCTCGAATGATCCTGGATTTTATTCGCAAGGGTGCTAATGTGCATTCAACGACGTCTGATGGAGACACTGTTATTCATCTTGCCATTGTCAAGTACTCCGAAACCGTATCTCTGGAATTGGTCCGGATGTTCATCGAAGCAGGCTGTAATCCCATCGTCCAAAATTTCCAAGGTGAAACTGCTCTTAGAGTAGCCAACAAACGCGGCTTTTCTTCTGTGGTGGAATTCCTACACTTAAACATCTCTCCTCTGGCATTCGCCCTACAACAATCCCACAACCCCTCAATGATTCGGTCTCTAATCCACAATAGTACCGGTACAGGCTACACGACATCTACATGGGGTACCATGCTTTATCTAGCCGTCACAAAATACCCTGAATCGACATGTCTGGAGTTAATCAAGATGTTCGTTGAAGTTGGCTACAATCCTAATACTTGTGATGCTCAGGGTACAATGATTCTACAAGCCGCCATCAAACATGATTTTACTTCTGTGGTAGAGTTCCTGCTCTCGAACAATACCTCTCCTCCTCCAGATGCCCTGCCATTTGCCCTACAGGAATCATGCAGCCTCTCGATGATTTGGGCTTTAATTCACAATGGTGCCAATACATATTCTACAACGTCTACACAGGGTACCATGCTTTACCTAGCCATCACGAAATACTCTGAATCTCCGTATCTGGAGTTGATCAAGATGTTCATTGAAGTTGGCTACAATCCTAATGCTTACCATGCTCAGGGGACAACTATTCTACAAGCTGCCATCAAACGTGATTTTACTTCTGTGGTGGAGTTCCTGCTCTCGAACAATGTCTCTCCTCCTCTAGATGCCTTGTTATTCGCCCTACAGGAATCCTGCAGCCCCTCAATGATTCAGGCTCTAATTCACAATGACACTAATGCATACTATACGACATCTACATGGGACACTATGCTTCATCTAGCCATCACAAAATACCCTGAGTTAGCATGTCTGGAGTTGATCAAGATGTTCATTGAAGTTGGCTACAATCCTGATACTTGTGATGCTCAGGGTACAATGATTCTACAAGCCGCCATCAAACATGATTTTACTTCTGTGGTAGAGTTCCTGCTCTCGAACAATGTCTCTCCTCTTCCAGATGCCTTGCCATTCGCCCTACAGGAATCATGCAGCCCCTCAATGATTCAGACTTTAATTCACAATGGTGTCGATACATATTCTACAACATCTACGCAGGGTACCATGCTTTATCTAGCCATCATGAAATACTCTGAATCTCCGTATCTGGAGTTGATCAAGATATTCATCAAAGTTGGCTACAATCCTAATGCTGGTGGTGCTCAGGGGACAATGATTCTACGAGCCGCCATCAAACGCGATTTTACTTCTGTGGTGGAGTTCCTGCTCTCAAACAATGTCTCTCCTCCCCCAGATGCCCTATCATTTGCCCTACAGGAATCATACAGCCCCTCAATGATTCGGGCTTTGATTTGCAATGGTGGCAGTACATACTCTACGACATCTACACAGGGTATCATGCTGCATCAAGCCATCACAAAATGCTCTGAAGTGACATATCTGAAGTTAATCAAGATGCTCATTGAAGTTGGCTACAATCCTAATGCTTGCAATGCTCACGGGACAGCAATCCTACAAACCGCTATCGAATATGACTTTACTTCTGTGGTGGAGTTCCTGCTTTCGAACAGTGTCTCTCCTCCTCCTGACGCCCTACCATTTGCCCTACAAGAATCCTGCAGCCCCGCGATGATTCGTGCTTTAATTCCTAATGCTGCCGATGTATACTCGTTGACATCTAGTACGGGAGGTACCATGCTTCATCTAGCTGTCACAAGATACTACGAATTGACATGTCTGGAGTTAATCAAGATGTTCATTCAAGTCGGCTGCAATCCTAACGCTTGCGATGCTAACGGGCAGACGATTTTACAAGTCGCCATCAAGCGCAATTTTACTTCCGTGGTGGACTTCCTATTCTCCATTAATGTGTCTCCCAACTTCCTGCCACTGGTATTTGCCCTAAAACAACGCTGCAGTTACCGGATGGTTCAGACTCTAATTCGCAATGGTGTTGATGTGCATTCTACGACACCCGCCGGGGATACCATACTTCACCTAGTCGTCATAAAGTACTCCGAATCGACATGTCTGGCATTGATCAAGATGCTTATTGAAGCCGGGTGCAATCCTTATGCTTGCAATGCTAAGGGGATCACCGTTCCACAAGCTGCAATCAAGCGTGGATTTACATCAGTGATAGAACTGTGGTTCTCCAGCGCCTCTCCTCCTCCCGATATCCTACTATTTGCCCTGGAGCAATGCTGTAGCCCTAGGATGATTCAGGTTCTAATTCTCAAAGGCGCTTATGTGCATTCCGTGACGCTTAACTGGGATACCGTGCTTCACTTGGCCATTGCAAAATACCCTGAATCGACATGTCTGGAATTGTTCCAGATTTTTGTCGATGCTGGCTGTAGTCTCGCCACCCGCACCAAAAACTCTCAAGGAAAAACAGTTCTCCAAACTGCCACGGAACATGAATACCAATCGGTGAAACAAATGATACTGCATGCCCTATGTGCGTGAGGACTCGATTCCCGAATTACAGATGAAGTTGGTGAGTGCTCGTCACCATGCCGTGGTGTTGGTTAATGTTTTGATAGAAGCCCCAGTGCCGCTGGGCCCATCTAAGATAGATTTCAGACGTAGAACAGTATTGCATCCTCTCACACGATGTATTTCAAGTTATTGTTTTGTTCTGCTCACCCTCGACGATGGACAGTTCACATGTCCGAGTCTGTCGATCTTTGGTACATGAGCCTGTAGTGCTGGTTATTCAAATACTTATATACGCATACTCATGACCCAAATCCTAATTATAGACCATTTCTGATGGAAGGGGGCAACTGATCATCGACAAAACGGCTTGTTCCGTCGTTGCCCCCGATAATGCAGAGCGGGCTACACTTGAAGGAGAAGACAGCAAACCTGTGCCGATCCGGTCTGAGCCTCGAATTTATGCCTCACTCATCCACCCAGGGGCCTCTATCGCCCACATGCCCTGCGGGAACGGTCAGATGAAGAAAGGATATATCCATGTGATCCAAAAATCTGGGTATCCTGAGCCAGCGAGAGGCGCTACTCTGAAGATCTCCGGGCAAGACACATCACAAGTTGGGTTGCGGGAGGGTGGTGGGGCGTATCTGGTATATGGAGCAGGTGCGAAGCATCGACTCGAAAATGATAGCCAGGAGGTCGGGGAGGTCTTGCATTTCGATCCCGAATAAGAGCCGCATATATCATGATATATGCTGTAGATCTTGTTGCTACCATGTTGTATGTACTTCACGGGACCGTTACTTCGAAGGGCAAGATGCAACCTACTCAGAAACATCATTAAAGCTGAGAACATCTACCCGCAATGGGACGCCCGCGTCGTAAACGCCTCTCGTAGGATCCTTGAGGATAAGTAAGATTGATCGCTTGTGGATCCAACTCGAACATGTTAGATGCTAAGAACGATTTTGCAAAAGCAAAGCTGCAACGGCAGTACGATTATAGCCCGCAACAGTCAGCTATCGATTTACGGACTAGCTCGACACCAAACTTGACGCCCTTCGGAGGACAAGCGGTGACGATCGGCGGTAGACATGTTGGCGCAGCTCGGAATATGGCACTTTTCATCTGATCTATGCGTTCCCGTCCCCCATTCTCGAGTTGGTCTGCCTTTGTAATGATTGCTTGCAGCGAGAATTTGGTTCCACTCGACTGTTGGAGTTGAGAGTCTAGTTCGGCGAGCATGGCCTCGTCTGTGGACCGTAACCCGTGGGGAGCAGAGAAAAGAATGTATATCCGCCGTAACCTAGAATGTTGGCAAATCAGCAGGAGATGAAGGTGCTTCGAACGATGCATCACTCACTCGTCACGATGTGCAACATAATGATCGAATACAACACCCCATTCCGAACGACCTCGCGAACCATACCCAGGAGAGTCGACAACAACCAGCTTACCGGGAGAGGATCCTACACGGAAAAAGTTCAATGCTTGCGTGCGACCCTGGAGTGTACTCTGAAACCAACGTCACAGATGTAACAATGGTGACTCACGGCCTTTTTACTGGTAAAAAGTAGATCTTTGCGCCCGAGAATAGTGTTGAGCAAAGATGATTTGCCCACGTTCGCTCGACCTGATAGAATGTTATTTATGAAACACAAACTGTGAATAGCGCTTGTTTTACCAGTGACAATAACCTTATTGAGCAAGAGGTGAGATGACCGATGATAAATTGTCAGAACTCACTTCTGGCAGCCCGTTGAATCGCCGCAGTGAGTCGACAGCTGTGACAGAGGCAAGGAACTCGGCGGAACCAGGAGATCGGAATACCGTATTTGAGCTGGTGAAGTTATTCCTTGATAAGAATAGAGTTGTTTTCACGCGTAGTACCACTCGACCTGTGTGGTGACGGGTTAGTTGCAACCACGACATCATCAGATAGCTCATACATCGATGTTTGTGATCCTCAATCAAAAATGCCTCGATTGTTTGGCTGTGTTTTTTCTCAAAGCCGTCTATCGACGGCTCTCCAACGGATTGCCTCTTTTAGACGGCTGGTCACGAGTCTAACGATATGCACATTTGACCTCTCCTCGACGAAGAAGGAGTGATTTCTGTGCTTGGTATTAGACTTGTTAGCTACAACTACCATCAATGCCGCTTGGATTCATGCAGCGATTGTTTGCCATGTTCAAGATTCCTCAAAGCCTTTGCCAAATACGCGCAAACTCGTCCACTTGATTGATTGCACGTTTTTTGTATATGACAATCTCCACGATGAGCCCACTCGCTGATGTCGACGAATCAACAACGGACGACGATAACGCGTCGCAGACAACAGAAGACGATCCTCAAGTTCCCGACAACCCACCTCCCGTCCCGGTGCCAGTCCCACCCGTCCAACCTCAAGTCGCTCAGCCTGCTGCTACCCATCGCGAACGACCACATTACCAACTTCGACATACGCTGCGTGGACACACCCAGTCTATTTCTGCCGTCAAGTTTAGTCCCGATGGGACGCTCCTCGCATCGTGTGGTGCGCCCCTTTGATCACGTCTTGTCCGGCCCACTGTTGACGACGGCAACGTCCGAACATCGACAGCCGCCGACAACCTGATCAAGATATGGTCCCCGTTCACCGGCGAATTAATCCGCAACCTCAGCGGCCACACCAAAGGCCTTTCGGACGTCGCCTGGGCCACAGACGGCACGTACCTCGCCTCCGCCTCGGACGACACAACGATTCGGATATGGAACGTCGACACCGTGCGTCTCTCCTCTCCGGATCGTGTCCCTCTCCATTGTTTGAAACACACGGTTGCAAGCATAGGGCCTGACAACCAAACACCTGCGCGGTCACTCTAGTTTCGTGTTTTGCGTCAATTACAGCGTCGCCTCGGATTTGCTCGTATCCGGAGGGTGTGAAGGAGACGTCCGGATCTGGAATATCGCGAGAGGTCTGTCTGTTTCAGTGTCGCCCAGACCCTTACACCGACCATGTTTCAGGCAAGTGTACGAAAACGCTGAACGGTCACATGGATTATGTGACTGCCGTGCATTTCAACCGAGACGCGACCCTCGTCGTCTCTTGTGCGCTCGACGGGCTGATGTGCGTCCAAACTTGACTCTCTTCCGTCCTCCTCAACGTTCGACTCCAGTCGGATCTGGAACACCACGACAGGCCAATGCCTCAAGACACTGACCGAGAGTAATGACGCCATATGGTAACTATCATCCCCCCTCCCTTTTTCGAACGGGAGATTCACTTGACGCGCATGCTAGCCAGCACGTCCAATTCTCGCCCAATTCGAAATACATCCTGTCAACGGCGCACGACAGCGCGATCCGCCTCTGGGACTACCACACGTCCCGATGTCTGAAAACATACATGGGGCACAAAAACGAAAAGTACTGCATCGCGGCTTGTTTTAGTGTGACGGGTGGGAAATGGATCGTGTCCGGGAGCGAAGACAATAAGGTGTATATTTGGGATTTGCAGAGTCGTGAGGTCGCCCAGACACTGGAAGCTCATTCGGGTGCGTGTTTTTGGCTTAGTTCTTTGTCAACTTGCATTCACGAGGACTCTAGGTGTTGTTGTCGCTGTAGCCGTGAGGATGTTTAGTATTCACTGGATGTTATCTCAACGCGTTCCCAACAGACTCATCCCACCCAAAACATGATAGCCTCAGGTTCAATCGAACCAGACCTTGCGATTCGAATATGGTCGGATCGAGAGCCATCTAGTTGAGACATCTGACATGAATCTGCTTACTTGCGTCGATGTCTTGTTTATTGTATTGCTGTGAAATCCGTGCCATGCACATGTAGAAATGTAGTACGCTTGTAAAAGTACAAAAATTTTCCTGTTCAAAGCCAACCTTCAGACTGGCTTGGCGTTCACGAGATCTTGGTCCAGGACCCATCAGCACAACGGACACGACGGGATAGAGGTGAAAAACCTCACCCTTGGCGACCTCCTTGTCAGCATCTGTCAGCCCGGAATCGTGCGCCTCCAGGAAAGCATCGACTTCATCCATGACTTGATCGTCGTCCTCTCCATGCACCATGTCCAAATCACTATCATCCTCATCGTCCCCTGCATCATCAATCGCAAACGGCGTCCGTTCCATGAACGCCGCGTTCACCGCATGTACATGCGACATGGGAGAGAACGTCGATCCAGGGACTTTCTCCTGCCCCATCGTATTGACCGTGAGCGTCGACGAGGACGCCTGAGACACCGACAGCGCATCCGAACCGGTGGACGCAAAGGTGGACACCGAGGGCGAGATGAGCGACTCCCGCGCCTTGGGTTCTTCCAACTTGGTGTACCGCCCGATCGTGGGTCGGTAGATGACCTGGTGTTTGCCGATCGTCTTCCCGAGCTCGTCGCTGAGCTTGTGGAAGATTTTCTTGTTGTCTTCTGTGGCGATGTTGGACCAGAGGTCTTCCAGGAAGCCGCCGCCGGACGTCGGTAGCTCTAGATCCGGGAGGAACTCCAGCTTGAACGATGCGGAGAGGTCTGTCTCGAAAAATGATTCCAGTATTTCATCAGCCAAGACTACCATTCGGAAACTGGGATTCAAAGTCAGTGACATTGGTCAAGTCCATGACAACACGCCGTACGTTGCAAGATTAAGGTATGGTTGATTGTGACCTATTTGTTGCGGCTCCGTTTTTCCAGTCTCGCTATTTGTCTCTTGAGGTAAGAGGGCGTCACCGTACTCGAAGGCGTTCGTCATGAAGCGACTAACAGCTCCCAGATAAGCGTCACCAATTTCATGGCGGAAAATGAACTAATGGGAACATCGTTGGAGGATCGGACAACACTATCAATTTCAACTCACCAAGAAAGACTCTGAAAGTGTCAAGACTTCATCCTTTGTCAAACATCCGTCCTTGTTCTTGTCGTGTAGGTTGAAAAACCACTCTATGTTCTCCATCAGATCGTTGAACATGACGCCGTCCAACCCAGACACTAAGTCCTAATGGGGACGTGAGCGCACAAAATATACTTTCAACCTCAGAACACACCTGGAACGATAGAGACCCTCTGCAAGCAGTGTCCCAAAAGTAGAAAAGTCTATCAATAAATTCGTGCTCTGCGACCTCACGATCGATACGTTGCTGTTCAAAGTCAACAACGAACCAGAACATTCACAACCAAGGGAGCCCGCACCTGGAAACCGTTCAAAACGATCTTTTCGTTCCGTGCCCATGTCAAGACCTCACTCAGGAATACCCTGAACGTTTTCAGCCCAATTCTCGTCTCAGGTCTTTCCTGGGTGCTATCAGTAGTAACAAGTAGCGAGGGCGTTGGTGCGACCGTCGATGGGGGTGGCTCTATACACATTGCCTTGTAGAGCGCATCATAGATGAAGCCTGCCTGCTCCTTTGTGAACCTCGCAAGCGTCTTCAGATTCCGAACAGCAGCCCGCCTTGAAAAGTTTTCAAGGTTGTTGACAACCTCGTTTCGGTACTTGCGCCGCTCGGAGAGAATCGTCTCGTCTGTGATCACTGCAAACTCACGGAAGGACACAAGAAGAAGCTCTTGAAAGCGTGTGATGGCGCGCGCTCGAGGATCTGATGAATCTGGGTGTGCGGAATCACCGAGGGATGCAAAGTATTCTCTCATCAAGCTGAAAACGCTTGAGAGTGCCGCTCTAGACAGCGATGTAAACGAACTTACTTCAAGAACCCTCCGTCGTCCTGGATTTGTAACAGCTTTTCCCCGTTGATTTTCAGTATAGCTAAAGAAGAAAATGAGAAGTGGCTTGGACAAGATATAATTACACTGACCGAGTCTGTGGGAGTGTCAGCAACAAATACATGGTAGGTATCAAAGAAATCGTACCCAACTTGAAACAGCACCTTTGGTCCCATACAGAAGAAGCAGTCCACTATTCGGAAGGCGAATACCATCGGCATGCTGTTGATGTATCTTATGGGGGAGTATGAGGTGATAAACCCAGTATGCGCTAGAGACTATACCGACAAACTCAAGAACCATGGCAATGATGCTACCGATAGTTGCACGTCAACTGCGGAAAAGTGCTCGTGTATCATAGGGAGGCACCGCACGACCAATGATTCAAAGACTCTCTGATC
>JBBPUM010000391.1:0-17697 GCA_038094695.1 Chiua aff. virens | reverse complement strand
GAGATCTCAGAATGGTGGAATTACGGTAGAGGTGAAACGGGTTTACAAAGGGCTCTTGATTGCATGCACTGAATTAGATGTAGGAATTCACGAAACCGCCATCCTTGCAAGATTGGGAACGGCCATTAATTTATGCATCGTTCATCAGAAGGATCGAACCACCACATCACAAACGCCGCTTTGGCTTGCATGGCTACAAGATCACGTTGGATACGCTGGATACGCTCTTAAAAACGTGTCCTGCCTTGCCACTTCTCCCGGATCTTCGACATCTAAGCTGCAGTCAGATTTTCCACCCTTATATGGAGCTACAGCAGCTACACACCGGCGTTACCGCGGGGTTCGTTTCCGCATATCTGACCAAATTATGCCCGGCTGCACTTCGATCACTGTCTCTGGGGCTTAGTGTCATTGAAAATTATGTGTGTTACAACATCCATGCCCTGTTGACACACATTCTTGAGCGTTGTCGGGCTCTCGATTCTCTTACAATACGGGATGGTAATGTACCTTTACAAGTACAGCTTTCGTGGTTAATTTCACTAAAGTGATATGCATATTCAACAGCCAACCACACTGTGGATGTCGCGAAAGACCTTGTCCTCATCGGATCTCTCCAGAATCTCACGTCATTGTATTTGTCAACTTCGGGTACTCTGTCGTCCTGTTTCAATCCAGGGCTCCTGTTCCCTAACATGATCGAACTTAATCTCACTTGTCCTGCATCCCTCGCACTCCGGTTTCTCCAGTTCATCCACTCGCCGAAGCTCCACGCAGTACACCTGACTCTTACTTGCGAAGGGGGTGGGAATCCTGACGGATGCTGCACTTACATGGCTTCACGATGTTCATGGCAAAAATCTCTGCGATCGATCGTCATAAAAGGTGGCTTTGTGTCTACTCCAGCCCTCGAGGCGCTCTTCGTTTTCAAGCATCTTGATCTCCTCGATCTTTTCACACGCGAGACAGGTAATGATCTGCTGGAACGCGTAGCGAGAGCTTGGCCCATGCTATCGCACGCTTCTCTTCTCCACTGGAAGCCCACCATGAGTCCGCCACCATCCACTAGCAGTGCTACGTTGGAGAGTCTTATCTCGTTCTCAAGACACTGTCCTCATCTTAGATACCTCAAAATTTCCGTGGATGCCATTCAAATTCCACCATTGCCGTGGGTAGATGCCGATGAGTCCCGGACATCTCATGTTCGCCAATCAGGAGAGAAGAAGATTTCACAGAACCTTCTCCTCGAGCTCTTTCTTGAGGAACATTTGACGGGTGATCCTGCTGATGTTGCACGATTTCTCTTGGAAATCTTCCCTGGTCTCACGCTTACTACCCGATGTTTGAGCTGGAACCATCAGGAGCCCAGAGATGAGCATTGTAAAGGGAAAAGAATATCTCGTATTGTCAATGAGCGAGATAGGACACTTGCCAGTGGCTGATGTTGGTGATGGTACGTGGACTTGGTTTCGACACCTCCATTTCAGTGATGAGTTAATTAAATCCTGTCTTTCGAATTGCATGCATTCGCTTGATTTTCTGTCATAGTTCCACCGGAATATCCAGTGATGCATTTTGAAAATTATGAAATCTAAAATTTTTCATGTACTCGACAAGCTAATTCAAGGCATGCAAGAAAGAATGGCGCAACCAGGATGTAGTTATATCCACCAAAGGGCCCGCTTGGACCTTGCAGCTTGTAAACTAGAGCCTATAGTTCTGCTTTAGTTGCCCTGGCTTCCTGTATCTTGAACGTCGATTCGAGAAGTAGGCTAGAGAGTAGCAAGGCGTCAGCTGAAGAATCTAAGTAATCCGCAAGTACGAAGACAATGGACCACTCAGTAAAGGATGTGCAAGCCTGTGGCACGGGAAGACTGATTTCATCGATCCATTGCTTATTAGCCTTACCGAAGCGATATCATCTACCCCGATAAGCACCATCCCACCGGGCAGACGAAAGTACATTATACAAGCGGGAAGTGTCGGCCCGATTTATTGGTTCAAAGACCGTGGAAATTTGTGAGCGGAGAAAAATGTGGTACAAGAGCCCGAGGTTGAAGAGGCCAAGTTACTCCGTGTCTAATTGATCCTTCTGACCCGACTCCATGCTACACCATCTTGAGCACGTGGTAACCCCACTGATGAGGTCCATTGGAATTTGGAAATAGTAGTCACTTTTCCTTGGGGTCACCGGCACATCTGAAGAGTAATTTTAGATCAGATTTAAGAGAGCTCGTTGGAGAGGGGCGAGGTGGGAACCCGCAGATGCGAGAGGTAGGATACCGACTGACTACAACATGTAAGACTAACTACGAGGCCGCCAGCCACCGTGACTGCGCCAGGAACCCTGGCACCGCTCACACAACGGCGTTTGCAATATTTAGGACAGTCCTAAATGTTAGTCCCAACGTGGATCACGAACATAAAGTGTAGCTCGTCGTTTGGGCATAGACAAAATTTTAAGTTGGCTCTGAGTTCCAGACGAGTGCCGAATCTTCAAGTATGTGCACACATGTGGATGTGTTGCGAATGTGAAGACAGACTTAAAGTCTGCACCGAGTACACACAGGGGTCCAAACATAATATGTAGAGAGACATTTAGTATACATTCTAAACTTAAAGTTTGGACCACTCGCAAATTTGATTAATAATCTTAAAGTTTAGGGTGGGTCTAAACGAAGTGGGCGACGTCGTCGCCACGCGGGAAATAACGTCGCCCACTTCGTTTAGACCCGTCCTAAACTTAGAATTTATTGTTTACATTTGTAACTAGTTTAAACTTGAAGTTTGGGTCATGTACTAGATGTTCGCCCAAACTTGAAGTTTCCACAAACATTTGCACCCGACACAGACTTTAAGTTTATTGTCACGTTCAGAACACGTCCCCATGCACGCACATACTTGAAGATTCGGCGCACATCTGGAACTCAAACCCAACTTGAAATTTTGTCTATGCCCAAACGACGAGCTACACTTTATGTTCGTGATCCACGTTGGGACTAACATTTAGGACTGTCCTAAATATATTAATATTGCAAACGCCGTTGTGTCAGCGCGGCGCGCCAACCAAGGTCCTGGTCGAGGCCCACCGGGTACACCGTCGAGCAAGAAATCTATGAAGGGCAGGCCTATTTTTGGCCAAGATAAATATCACTCAGCAGATACTTGAAACGCTAGTATTTCACGTACGCATCCCAGTCAGGCTCAAGCAAGCCTGCCGATTACCGCTAACCCCCGCATCAATTTACCCACGGTCAGTGTTTCATAGTATTCTCGATCTGAGCGTGTCTATTTTTCATTTGAAATCTTTGTATATTGACTCTTGAGGAGATCCTTTACCTCTCAAGCTCACATATGTCAGGATTCAGCACCCTCAAGAGTCATTCAACAAGCACTAAAAAGCTTACAATTCACTGCACACTGTATGCGTCTCTACCACCCTGGCAAGAACGCCATAGTTCGATTGCATTCAACTCGTGAGTCTTTTAAGGCATCGTTCCTCGTGTATTTTCCACACCTCAGGTCCGGGTGCATTAAATTCGTAGTAGCCTGAGACGCCTACCACATCCCGTCACTTCTGCCCGTCGATGTTAAGGCCTCTCAACCGTGGAAAAAATAATATCCCTCAACTTCCGGACGATCTGGGCTATGGCATTCCAATTTGCATTGCAGATATTCCATAAGGCGTCTGTATAGCATGTACAAAGCTTTGTTTCACATTCCTGTGATGAATGACGTCTAAGGTTTGGAGTACAGGCTCGTTGAAAACTATGGTACTGTAGGGACCACTGGGTTTCACCGTTGGGGATAGGGTGCGCTCCCTAGGCGAGTTTTGGCCGCAGTGTGAGCATGCAAGTCTTCTTAATCCGCTTTCCAGCCTTGCCAAAGTACCTCTCCGTCTCATACGACCAGTGTAAGCTTCCTGTCATCCAATCCTCAAGTCCACTAACGTACACACGAACCTCTGCATCGATCACGGGCCCCCAGGAAGGTAAGTTGCTGCGGTCATGCAAGAACTGATCCATTGCGCGATCGCAAAACTCGCCAGTCATGTTGATGGCATCCTGTACCGTCAGGCCGTGTTCTTGCATGATGATGTCGATCAGATTGTGAGTATGTCCTTTAGACTGTTCGACGTCATATGAAACAATGTCCTGTCAAGAGGCGTTGGAATCACGTTGACAATGGCTCCGAACAGTGTCAACTCACATTCACCCACGTGACGACATCATTTGCACCTTCGGTAAGGCGCTGGATAATGGGGTGATCCATGACATCATCAGGTATGTGGAGGTGGTAAGCGTATTCAATGAGCGCCACACAAGGCTTGCATCCACTCGTATCGCGGCGGAGGGTGATATATGACGCGATGCTTGGGAGTGTTCCATTAGCACGATCACAAGCTTGCTGCTGGACCGCCTGGAAGAAGAGGTTCATCCCTTCCAGGAACCGCTGAACCGTCCCTCGGGAAGCCGTTTGAATGACACGCTTGCAAAGACTGGATAAGAAGCATCAGCGGGAAGGGAAGGGAAACAAAGGAAATCATACTAACTCTCTGGTCATCCGGCTCAGCCGTGCAGCAGAACGGCAGGTATGTGGCTGACGTAGCGAGTTCATGACCACCTCCGCGACTTTCTCGATGCTACGATCGGTCATGTCGTCCGAGAGGTTGTCAAGGTGGAACAGCCAATTCAAGAAATCTGTGCAGACACGGAGCTGTGGATACCCGGCGTTAGGGTAGCACGTGGCAGCCAGTTTTCCAGCCTTGACGCCGAGAAACGCGCGACGCGATGTGTTGTCGAGGTCAGGGTCACCGTCGAAAAGCCAACGCATCGACTCGATGGAGATACGCTTATAGTTTCGACCTATGTGAAGATCAAATTTACAGCTTGATACAAGGTCAGGGAGGTGAATGAGTATCCCTGGTGATGGAGGGGCTGCCAGTGGAGGGGCCATAGGAGGCATCTCGTACGACACCAGGTTAACGGGAGTCAATGGAGTGGCGGTGTGGTAATGAACAAGGATGTCGCGCTGGCAGAAAACTCGTGACAACCGTCAACGCGATTGAAGAATAGGTACCCATACGAGATCCGAGCGTTCTCACTTTATACGCCAGAGAAGGGTTGAAAGACCCATCATGTGAATGAAAATTATGGTAAACAAGAGTACCCTCGGGACGACACTGAATCTACCCGTGACAGTAATTGCCCTATGGGTTTACTTGATTCTCGTTGGGTGCTACCTTGATCACCACAATTAAATCAATCAATGGTTGGTGAGAAAAATAGCAATTTCACTCAGGCTGCACATGGCCACCTCATTGCTCTCTCCCAGGCTGAAACCAGCTTCGCTCATCACAACATGATCTAAATGGAATGTACCTGAAAATGAATGCTTTGTACGACATTCTCTACACCATATATGAGATGTAGGGCCGTACCGCATGTACAACCATGCGTACAACTCTTGTGGCTGAGTGTTCCCCCATTGCTAGCATCGCCTAATGGAGCTCGGATAGATCTGCTACCTCACTGGCCCAGGTTGAGAAGCCCCAAATGTGCGATGAGTTTCCTTCGACGGCGATTAAACATCATCTCTGTCAGTTATCTCTCCGGCGGTCCCACGGCGACTTCTAAGTTGCCACGTTGTTGACTTATCTGAGTAGAATTACTCCGGTTCGCTCGGGTTGTCACGCGTGGACTTTAACCTAGGCCAGCAAGGGATAAGGACCGTGCATCAATATAGCGCCGACTCACACTGGCATCACTACTTCGCTCTCTCACGAGTCACGAAACGTCAAGGGCGCGATTATGTCACTGGCGATTCGACTCTGCAGAAAGGGGTGAGGCAGGAGATCTTCAAGTTGTTCTAGAGAATTCAAGTAAGGTCCAACAGTGAACCGTGACATCTAGCTGGTGGTTCTTTTCAGTTAAAAACCATATGAAGGATGACACAGAACGCACGATACACAATCTGAAGGATAATACAGATCACATGGATATGCATCATGCTCAGGCTGTGATTCACACATGGTTAGCCTGGCACTGCAGTGATACAGAATGTTCCAGAACGGACATTTTCACTGTTTTCCTGAAATACATCAACAGACAAAGTTCTAGTCTTGAAAGTCTAAATCACTACATTGGTCAATCAATGGTTTCTACGGGAGTATACAGAGGCGAACTGATTTCCACACAAGAAATCCCCGCTCAGACTTGATCATGATTCTCCGGGGCTCTGAGCGTGTCAAGCTGAATTGCTTCTGAATCGTCTACCCCACCCAAGTTCTCATCCTCGCCTGGGCTGCCACCCGTGAAGACCATTGAGGAGACGACTTCACCATCAAATGGCTGAGATCCCATTCCAAATCCGCTATCAACTCCCTGTCTGCGGCCAAGAGTGTCGCGGTCATACAGTTCTCGAATGCTGATGATGAACCTCGGTACGATGGGATACAGAGTGATATAAGAAAACAAGAATAGAAAGAGCAGTGTGGTGCTGCTTATCCCGACAGAATTCACGTCCTGGATCATGAACAGGATATTGTTGAATGCGTTCCTAGAAAATCATGTGAGTGGTCAGTTTTTCATGTATATCGGAATGTGTAGAATAGGGTGACTCGTGCCAGTGGATGGATATGATAGCAGAGGGGAGGGGAAAGGCAGAACATACGCTATGAAATAAAGAATACCATCCTTCATGAAGAGCTGAGTGTACTGGTTAGGCCACCACTGATTTGTTGCTCTGCCCATCGCAACTGACTGCTTCAAGGTTTTGATTGCAGCAAGAACCAAGAGTGTGATACCAAGAACAAACCGCAGAGCATCAAAAGCCCAGTTGAGGCCGGGCGGAACATTGTTTGTATAGTAGGTTCCACAAAATGAGAGATCCACGACTTGAACAATTGAGACTAAAAGAAGAGAACGTGAGTTTTTGGTAAGACAGTCGACTTGAGTTTGAGATATACCAAAAAAGTTGTTATTTAGAATGTATTCCAGACCTGTGAAAACAAAGGAAACAATGATGTGCGGCACATAGATTAATAAGAGAAAATAGAGTATCCTTCTTGACCGATTCCACATTGTATACACCCGCATGATCATCACCACTGTAATAAGACTCGGATTAAAAACTCCATGTCATTGATCTGGGTGGAAATACAACTCACAGTCTGTAGCCATGAGGAATATTGGAAGTTCCCAGTCCTCTACCAGCCACAAAGCAGCACCTTCAAGTAATATGTATAATATGTGGCAAAGTAGAGGCGAGAACCTTGGCATGCTTACATCTATGAGCATGAAATCAGTACGTCATACAATAAAAATTGAGATACTTACAACTAGAAGAGGATTATTGAGACGTTAGACAAGATGCAGAGCAGAAAACTGACTTTGATGGGACCAGGAACAAAGGTGCTACCAACTGAAAACATCAGATCCAAATCAGCTCAAGTGCCTCCAGCACTGTGAGGCTGACATCCAACATACGGAGGCTGTTCAAACTTGATCATAGGTTTTCTGTCAGCAAAGTCACACTGGCATCACAGAAACAAGAGACTTACATAGCATCACAAAGGCCAATGTAGCGGACCTGTGATGATCAATCTTCATGTGCAATCCATGACACAAATCAAGCTCATACATACTACAACATATGCACTAGAGACCCAGGTCCAGGGTCTGCGCTGTTAGAGTCACGGTGTTAAATGCAAGTAGCGGGCGCTCATTAACTTAAATTGACCTTACCCAAATATATTCAACCTTCAGATATCGTCAACCTGGCAGTGAACAGACAGCATGTGAGTGCTGGATGAAATCATACCTCTCTGGGGAATAGAAGGACTGCAAACTTGAATCTCAATGATCACTTCAGATGATGAAAAGGTCGCTCACGATAGTCATATACAAGAGCAGTGACAAGGGCCACTACACTAGTCAATGAGAACATTCAATCACACTGCAACGGAACACACCAGAAATATAATTATTTGTCTGGAGTAATTCCAGGGTCGACAGTAACACAGAGGACATGACGTAGTGCAAGGACTCGGAGAGACGTGAATTGTGATGTTTTTCTGGTTCGACTTTGAATGAAGCACTGCCAGTGTGCAGATGTGGCTGGTATTAAGTGAGGAATAGGAAAATGCTTAAATGGCGATAGTCTGGGATGAGATACTTACCATACGAACGGGTAACCATTCCCTTGGAGAATTATCCGTTGACCTGAGAACGCTCGATCAATCACTGCGGACATGGGATTTCGGCAAGATCCGGAAGTAGTCTGATTATAAACATGATGAACAGGTTGCCGGCTATCAATGTGAGAAGCAAGCAATCTGTCTGGGATTATAGTACGTGGCTCTACCTGGTCCACTTCCTGGTTTCATCCACCCGATTATTAGCATTATCAAAGCAATACCATCTACTTTGATGAGCGCCATCCCAGCGGCCTAAAGTGCAGCCAGGAAGTGTTACCCCGACGATCAATGACTGAAAGGCCACATGGGAAATTCTTAGCAGAGAACTTGGCGTAGGAGTCTGAGAGGTCCGGATAACTGCTCAAGACGATTTGAATAACCCATCGATGAAGTCCATTGCAAATGGGAGTCATTTTTCCTTGGGGCCGCCTGCATATCACCCCGCGGATACTTGAGACACTGTAGTCTCGAAACCCGACGTTTTAGAAGGGGTTCGGACTACGGTCCGATTTTCGTGGTGACCGGAACTTTAGCTCGTGAGTCTTTTAAGAGTTCACCAAAAACGGAGCAAATCGAGACTAGAGACGCTGATATCTCACACATCCCAGTCAGGTTTAAGCAAGGTCTTTGCCGATGTCACGCAGCCGCCGACCTTCTCAACTGATTAGTACTATGGGAACAGACCCAGATGGTTCTGGAATGTCACGGTATCATCTTGGTTTTTGCCTGTCAGTGTTACCGTTCACCGTGACCAAAGTAATTCATTCGTTAAGTCATAGACATAGGTCCAAGTCAGAGCAACGGTCCAACTTGAAGGATACTAGTTCCACGCACCATGGTATTGATGGCCGACCTCTGACTCGGTGGGGCTGGAATCGCTGGATCAGTGCCATCGAACCGCCGGCAACTTCCGTATCACTCAGGTCTGTATCAACGCCAAGGAACCGAGAATCACCGTCGTGCCACAAAACAGCACCAAAGGTTACATACTACGCACGAGAACATACCGTCGCTACTCCGTGGAGATAGTCAGATAATCATGCCAAGTGGGAGCAATATGTACTTTTGTGAGGTCACTGGCACAACCCCCATTTGATGCTTACCAAGTTGGCCCGATAGGGATCAACTTGGCAGGCGCTGGACTTCCACCTAAGGAAATGAAACCCCGGCATTTCACTTTGTTCCGTACGAAGCCACAAGCAGGATGACAGAGCAGGTATAATGGTTGCCAGTCACTGGGTGAGTACGGAGGATGGAAGATTATGCTATTGACGCCATTCAAGGTTGAAACCGGGCTAAATTGTTCAGCTCAAGGCCTTGTGCTATAAAAATCATCTTAGGGATGTTGCAAGTACAGTAAGTTCCTCCCGTCTCGATGTCCACGGGGGTGTATCGTCTCCCCGACTTCTTCGCCTTGCTCCCTAGCAAGCCAGGTGGAGAAATTTGTCCCCACTTCAGAGAAGTAGACACAGCATTCAAATCATGGGTTAAGGACAAATTTGGTGGAACCCGCATGGAAATTGTGTGTATTACCAAAATCACCCTCTGGCTTTAGACTCACTTCACTGAATACTAGGAGCTACAACGTTCCGACGGAGTTCTTCTTCCATCGTTTGCCTATCCTGTGGCATCGCTTCAACAACTGAAGTGGCTTGTCGACTACATGATAGTGTTCTTTTTCACGGAAGTCCTCACGTATCTACGCACACCATGTTGTTGTTTTCTCGTGTTGATAATTTGCTCTAGGGACTACACTGATGGCACAATGACTGCGGCCGCGGTACAGTCGTGGATCAAAATGTTGACGGAGAGTATCACCCCGGAAGAGGAAGGATCTTTCCATCCATACCTACTTATGATGCGGTGGGTTGTGTCTACCCTTTCCCAGCTCACAAAGTCATCTTGAGCCTAGTGAACTTGTACCGAGCCTTAAAGCCGTTGCTGGACCCTTTCACTGGCCTCGATTTGTGGAAGAAAATAGAACTTACGTCATGGGAGTTGTGCAAGAAGCGCTTGAGAGAGAAGCATACGCCAGGAATTATGGGATGCGTGATATCCAATCATATATAGCCATGCGCCGCGAGTCGATTGGTGCTCGTCCATGTTTTACATTAATCCAGTCCACCCGACAACTCTGCATCCCGGATGACTTGCTGGGCCATCCAGCCATCCGCGAGATGGAAAACGCTGCAAACGATCTTATCTGGATCGTAAACGTGAGACATTTTCCTTCCCGGTTTCTAGATATATAGTTCGGACTGACTCCAGAACAGGATGTGTTCTCTCTCAAGAAGGAATTACGGAATGGAGAAGTGAACAACTTGCTGACAGTGATGCAGAAGGATCCAGAGACCTGTGGCCTGGATTTACAGGGGAGACTTGATTACGTTGAGAAGCTAGTTCGAGAAATTGTCGAACGGTTCCGCGTGAACAGGAACAGCCTACCTCCGTTGGAACAAGGAATGGAACAGCAAGTTGCCACCTATGCTGATGGACTAATTGACTGGGCCGTGGGGAATCTCCAATTCCATAGCATCTCGCGACGTTATGGCATGTTCATGAATGAGGAAGACAGGAAAAATAGGGTTCTAAGGATGCAGTCGTTACCGTTGGCCGGCTTGTAAAATTATCATGTGCTTCAAGGGATCCCATCGTGATATAGTACCTAGTAGCACAAATTAGAGGGTCCACATATGAAGTAAATACCTCTTTCGCGCTTTTCGAATCGATCATAGTGGCGACGCCATATTCAAGTTGGCATTCACCACCTATCTTTCCTTACAAAATGTAGCGACGCGGCTGTTGCGACGTGGCAGTGCTGGGCACGCGGTCACGCTCGTCACGAGGGCTCTCGTGTGTCAGCTTGGGCAAGGGTTCGGACAGACCATAAGGACGTTTCAGCAGACTGGGTCAGGTGCTCGGAGGCAGGAATTGGTTTATAAGGACTCGTGTCGTCGTTACTCTCCCTAGGAACTTTTAGAATCAAGCAGAGCTTAAACCTGTGACTTTCTGAGAGTCCTCTTCGTGTGACCTCCGTCACACAAAATCAACTGTGACCTGTCACATGTCACGTCCTGATCTCTTCCATGTCCCGCGTAGTGGAAATCTCAGAAATCTTGCTCGAGATCTTCGACCTTGTCTTTATTGCTGGTAAAGGTCGTGCAGACCTCGCAGTCCTGGCCAGGACATGCCGCGCATTCCACGAGCCTGCGATCTCACTCCTCTGGCATACTCAACAGTCCCTTTTACCTCTCATTATGTGCTTCCCCGCAGAAATCCTCGACATTTCGAGAGACCCAAAAGAAGGGGTCCTCCAAGTCGTACGCCTCCACTGAACTGCCTATGCTTATTTCTCATAGTGCATGTCCTCTGACAGAAATTCACTGATTTACCATCTCCTAGAGATTGGGAAAGACCATTGATTTATACAAAACTCGTCAAAACGATCAAACGTAATCGCGAGATCCAGTTCGAGGAAGCATGTGAACTTCACATCGGTGTGCTGAATATCCTTTTCGACACGTGTCCCACCCTCCCGCTACTCCCAGAATTACAGGAGATTGACTACTCTTGGCTATTTCGTCCCTCTCATTGGTGCGAGGTGCATGTCAAGGCCAAGGATGTTTCGGCATATTTGTCCAAACTGTCGAGCCAGGCTGCACTTCGCTCGTTAAGATTCAAGTTCCAACAGCAACCCTGTATCTACTCTAGCGATGCCTTGGTGGCGGAAGTGGTCGAGCGTTTTTCAGATATCGAATCCATCGACATTCATAATGGTAACGCATCTGTAATCAACTATTTTTTGTGCTAAAAACATCATCCCTAGGTGGCGATGCCATGGATATCTCTGAATTCTTCCCTCCAATCGGATTTCTCCAGAACCTCACGTCGTTGACCTTGACACACCACTACCCCTCTGAACCTGATCTACTCCCCTCATTTCCTGTCATTCTCGACATAGATCTCTTTTGTTCGACATCTTTTATCTTCCGAATCCTGAAGGCCATTCAGTCTCCAAGGCTCCGTCAAATAAGCCTCCGTGTATTCTTCGAAGTCGAACACGACGATCTCAACAAAATCTGCTCATTCGTGACTTCACGAGATGAGTGGAAACGATCCATGCGACCGGTGGCGATACTTGGCATACTGGTATCTCTTAGGACTGTCGAGACGCTCTTTGTTTTCAAATCTCTCTGCCACGTACATTTCTGGGTCTCGAGTCTCGACGTTAATGACAGCAAAAAGCTATCAGACGCTTGGCCTATGCTGAGCTGCGTTTCCAACGTTGACGTTCGAGAGCCGCATGTCCGTGGTTCATACTATTGCAGTGTTGTTTTGTTTGCGGAACGTTGTCCGCACCTCGGGCACCTCGAGCTTCCGGAGAATGATCGAACGCCACGACAATATCATGAGTCTGGGGCGTCTTCATCCGTTGGATCACATAATCGCCTGCTTCTCGACATCTCCCCGTCCTTCAAGATTCGTGATTCCACTGACGTCTCAGAATTTATATCAGATATGCACGAAATCCATCAGATGTTAATTTTTTGATATCTATTACCCGGACATGCAGCGTCCAGATACACTCAGTCAGCTGTACCTTTTTACATCATGAATCCATTCTGAAATCAATTTTTATGGAGGCCGCTGGGTTCGCCCAAAGTAGTTCACAAAGTATTCGATCGACTAAGCATTGAATCGAGTCCTTGTCCACCGGTCCTTGTCCATTCATTTCAACTCATATGCTTAACCCACGAAGGAGGCAGATAGACATAGAATCCGTATAAATGCGACGGAAATCCGCTATTTCATCAGTGGAGTACTTTAGTCGTCCGCTGACTCACTGCAGGCTGGCACAACGTATGCCTGTAGTTGCCCATCAGTACTTCAGTGCTTGGGTGCGACTGAAGCAATTCGAGGCTGGCAAGTTAGACAAATCACCTTGTTAGGCCATGTATATCTATCGCACTCGGCAAGTGGCCTCAATTTCATCGCCATGCCACCCGTGTGTCCGAGTCGATGGTGCTGATAGACTCGGACAATCTTTGTCGCCGCATCCTCGACGGCGGATGCGTCGATTAGGCACCCTCAGCTCGGACGAGCTACTCCCATACCATACCTTCCCTGCTTTACAAGATAACGATGCGACATACCACATCGTTAATTAACGCATCGCGCTCATCCATTAATCGGTAATACACCGCTTCTGTGTAACCACACTCACACAATTGTATACATGTAGGACATACCTATATGAAATCCCCAAAATTGCAGACAATGAGGAATATCGGGAAGCTTGATTGTCGTTTTCCATCGACTTGACAGAGTTGAACGTTGAACGTTGATGGTCGCCAAATTGTTACGGGTTGATCAGGACATTTGACCATTCACCATGTTGTATAATCACATCGCAGGGTGTGACGCGTAGAAACATGATGTATAAAGGTCATTTATGTCGCATGCGAGGAACCTATTGAGTTCTTTCCGCCTGCACGACCGATTCTTCTCAATGCTTGTTTTGTCTGCATGACCCCTTCCTCCATGCCAACCTTTTCGCACTGCTTCAAGCTTTGCTCGTATAACGAATGTGCCGTGGCCAAGTCTTGGTCCATCTAAAATATTCCGGCGAGGTATGTATATATCAAAAGTTATAAGACAGACTGCTCACCTCACGCAGCATGCCAAGATTGAACAACACCACCCCGAAAACTTGATCACAGACCTCTCTGCTTTCTACACTGGTAGAGGTGAACCATCCTTTTCGACGTAATGGCGTCTGCTCTACGTGTTGGATGATGGCATGCGCTTTACGTGCCCAGGCTTCTGCCTGGTGTCTGATCTCTGGAGACGGTGGTCGTCGCATGATCAGCTCCGAGAGGTTGTTCATCAGCTGAGCAGCTAACAGAGTATTTAGTTAGATCCAGAACTCGGAGGCAAACCAAACATACCCTCGCAGCGATCTTCGATGCTCACATCTTTCGTATTCGAAGGGAGGAGGAGCGAGATGGCGTGCAAATAGAGTGGGATGGCATATCTTTCTCGAAGATCAATTATGTCTCAGGTGGTCTAGCCGCTGTGCAGAGGACTCACTCGACGTTACCCTTGTATGCATATACGGATCCTAGCGCGGCGAGTGGTGCCCCAAGGTCAACTTTGCGCATCCAAGATGGCAGCTCAAGCTCTGCGAGCGCGGTACTGGACGCTGACGTGTTGCCGGCGCTCGACGCGACACCATCACCACCATTCTTCATGATAGCATCCTTACCATCGTTTTTCGCTTGCAGCTGGCGGACACCTGCCAGTCGAAGCACTTCCTCGACCGCCCACACAAGCCATCTTTCTTCTTCCTCGTCCCCTGACTTGACACCCCCGTCTGGAGAAGAGAGCTCAGCGAGTTTGCACGCGACAGCAACTCTGCGAAGGCGCTCCTCGTTGGTAAGGGTGTACCCGGCCCAGTCGTTCTTGTCCTCGTTCTCGCTGGTTCCAGAGCGTCCTCCGACGGAGCCAGCGGCACTGGAAGATGACGAGAAGCCATCACCTTTCTCCCACACGTTTCGTAGCACCTCTTTGGATCGTCGTTCGGGGGAGACTTCTGCCAAGACCGCAGCGATGCCCGAAAGCTTGAGATATGGATCAGAGCCAAGGACTGACAACGGAAGATCTAAAGCAGTTTGGTAGGCACTGTGTTCACAGCATGCATTGGGTCAGAACGTCGTTTGGAATTCGAACATGATAATATAGTAGTGGAATACTCGTGAATGGGACATGTAAACGAATTCAAGACGAGGGAACGCACCGGGCAAGGAATCTCTCGCTCAGAGCAAAGTCACCTTGGTTTTTCGCTCTAATCCCAGCACGCAGGTCTTTACGGAGCTGTACAGGCCATTGTGTAAACGAGGTGTATATTTCATAGCTGCCGAGTGTTTTCATTTTGTTCGATCGTTTGCGTACGCAGAGATTGTAAAATTGGATGCCCCGAGAAATTGTACAGGTATCGATGTCAGTGCAAGCATTGCAAGTTGTGACGAACCACGTACAGACCGAGTGCCGTTGCGCCAGCGCCAAATGCAAGCAGTACAGTGAAAAGCGTAGACACGCGGATGTTACTGCTATGAGACAACCAGGATTTACTAACAGCTGCCTGGGGTTCTTGGTGGCGCCGTGGCGTCGAGTCAGAGGTCGAGTAAGGTCTTGATTGGACTACTAATGACGAGACCTTCTTGACACAACTTGGAGAGCTGACGAAGCTAACTGTGCACGGTTTGGTTGCGCGGTATGGTAAACGTGATGTAGAATCATGGAAGAGGCGAGCTTGTTTCGTCAGTCCCCTACGTATGCTAAAGGACATGGAGGTACTACAAACTTGAAAACCAACTCGAGGTCTTAGCCGGGCAGGCTGAGTCCGGCCCGATCTTAGCCCGCGACCCCGATTCATTCCATATCTTCAATGTCATCTTCCTCCAGCCATCCCTTCCCCAAATCCCCGTCCCCATCCTTCATGCCACCCGGTAGTCTTACATCCTCGTCTTCGTTCCCATTCTCTTCGTTACCATCCTCATCTCCCCGTAGTATGTCCCCCCCAACAGCCCCGGGACTCCAAGAAAGATGCGAAAACAGTCGATGCGTCCGTGGTGGCTGCGAATGAAGTGGTCCTTCCGGCTTCCTTCCCACCAACTTGTGACTACCTCGGTCGAGGGCGGTTAGCCAGCCCCCAAGTTCCGTCGCTACACTGCCGTGAGTCCATTTGCCCACGGAGATGGAGGTCGTCGGCGGATCTTCAGGCCTATGCGCATGACTTTCGAAGCCTTCCACACCTTTCCCAAGCCAACTAAGAACATCCCCCACCGCATCCCACGCTTCGAGCTCCTTGGCGCGCATGTCGAACCAGATGGGTTTGCACACTTTTTGCCCCCGCCGTGGTACGGGCGTTGGGAGAGAATGCAGTGTCGAAAGTGTCAGGGCAGGGAACGCATATGGTGAATTTGCTGACAAGGCCTGAAGAGTTGGGTTCCCGCGTTCAGCATAACATTCCTCAGCAAAATATAATGCAACGGAGACAGCTTACCCCGCCCATCCAGTCGACCCAACTCAGTCCTTCGGAGATGCCATCACACTGGTCAATGTCGGTACAGAATTGGGTATAGTTTTGATGAGTATATAATCCGAGTAGCGATGAGTCGATGGGTGATTCCGCCGAGAGCGTCTGCGTGGAAGATGAGGGGAATCAGTCGCAGAATGATTATAACACAACTTACCTCAATACACACTCGACTCGCTTTTCGATCGTGATGCGAAAGCCATCCTGGGAGAGGTGGTGGATCAGATAGTTGTATATCAAGTTCGCGCTCCTTCGCAGCATCTTTAGCGGATAGATGTGATGCAGGAGGATCGAATTTACCTAGATCGTTATAATGGTATGCCGTCAGTAATATCCGAATGGCTTGAGATGCGACACTGACGTTTATTATATAAAATCTTGCCCATCAGATGAAACAGAACCAGACTTTGCTCGCGTCTGGTGACGGCCTCCAGAACGGAGCGGACATTTGTGGCCTTGTTGGTTCTCCCGGTAGTTTTTCGAGTCGCTTTACCTTTAGATTTCAATGATGAGGCCGGAAGGTCCACTACGCACGTAAACTGAAGTGCCATGATCGCGCTTCGGATGTCACCATTGGAAGATCCTACAATGATATCCACGACCTCACGTGAGGGCTGTTTGCCCTGCCTCTCACGCGCGCCCAAAGATCCAAAATGCAAAGAAAGCAGAGCCTGTAGAGCCTTCGTCATTAATGTGGGGGCTATGGGATTAAACCTGAATGACGACATCCGATCAAATTGCGTACCGAGGCAGCAATACACATACCCAACGCATGTTACATATGGACTTGTCAGTAATTCGGATCCTAAAACATTTCGGATATCCAAAACTTCTTTCTTCCCCCATCTTCGCCCGTTGCTTCCGCCCTCCCACACGTCATCGTCTGGCTGCTCGGCGCGGAGGCCCGAGTCCGACACAATGATAATGATCGGTGGGCCTGGCTCGGAGAAATTTGAAGGCGGGATGCACAGTGACCGGAGAGCAGCTTGGAATCGTACTTGAGTAGGTTGGTGAAGCAGGTTAGGGAGGTCTTCGAGAAGAACGACTTGGCGTTTTCCCGAGTGTTGCGCGGATGGTCGGGACTGTGACGATGATGAAGCAAGCAACTCCAAGCGTGAATTTTGAGCGACGTTGCAATATCCGAAGATACTCTTGCAAGTCATCGCACGCGTCAAAAAAGCTTGAAACTTATCGAAATGTGATTCCACGTCAAGATAGGATTCATCTATAGGAATCGAAAAACAAGTCAGTGATCCTTTCGACATGACAGCCCTCAAAACACACATACCATCCGGATAAATTTCTTCATTAGTAAGGGCCGACGTTCCACGTTCACTCATGCTGTTTCGCCACTCCAGAATTTCGAAGTCGAGCTCCCTAGATAGAACGCGCAATGTAGACG
>JBBPUM010000390.1:0-17713 GCA_038094695.1 Chiua aff. virens | reverse complement strand
TATTTGAGTTCAGGGTGTAACGCTGAATGTACCGGACCTTTATAAGCATTGAACGCTTTTGAAGGTGGCGGGGAGGTACCATCACGGTCCCAACGTTTGTAATCAAGCCAGGACTCTGACAAACCATTAGTTGATCCTCCTCTCAATCGACTGCCATAGTGTATTGTGTAGAACCGACCAATGAATGCGTCTGTCCAAAAAAAGACTTTGACAGGCCTGTGACGTACCTGTTAATAACACAACTTTTGGCTTGGTTGCTCTCGGACCCACATTCTGATACATTAGTAGCAGACCTGTTAGTGATAACTCGGGAGCAACGATAGCTCAGGCTTGAACAATTAGCACAGAAAAACCAACTTCTTCGACCATTCAATCATGACATTGAAACGTTCAAGTTGGCCGCGCACGATGGTCTGAGAACTTACTTCTTGACAAAGACTTGCGCACTACTAGTAGACCTGCACGACGTGCTATTCATTTGTAAGAGTGGGCAATCGATATATAATCATTGAAAAGGAATTGTCCAATGGTAGCTTTTCATTTCGACCGCGGCTCGCATGATCTGTCAATTGGAGCAGGAACTTTGTAATCAATATGTGCTTCAAAATTAAAACGGAAAGTAGACAACCTGGACTGAAAATGATATTCGTGGGTTTGCCACTGAATAGTAGGGTCGCGGTAACACGAGAAGTAAGAACTGGTGCCTGGCTTTGTAACACACCTGACTAAACATTCGGCAAAGGTTTCCCACGACCATATAGCTGTAAGATTTTGGTCAAGCACAGTACATTCCATTAGCCCAATGTACGCATCCAACGATACGATGCAGTCGCGTATTCCTGTGCGCACTAGTGTCCTGCTTGAGCAATTGTATGAAGTGATATTGCGTAGCGTTAACGAGATGGATTATGTACACGAATGCAAATGGAACGCGAGCAACAACCCATAGTACACAGTCGTGATTCTCCTCGGAGTCGATATCACGGGCTTCAAAGGGCGTCTGCGTCAATCTGTACCATCTACACTGCACGGCCGGAAGCAAATCATCCATGTAGGCAGTGAGAATATAACCCTCATTCTATCCGGACGTGTTTGGTGCTAGTCCGATACCTCAATCTTTCAAAACGAGGGTGACAAGTGTGCTTACTGTCTCATGAATTGCCGTTATTTTACTATATGAAATTCGAAGATTGGTCGCCGGTTGTGGGCCCGGGGGGCGTACAAGGGCCGTTTTGTTTTGAACTGATGGATCTGTACTGGCATGAGCGTGGTCTAACGGTGGTTCATAAAGGATTGGAGTTGGAGCAGGAGGTTCTTGTCGCGGAATCCCTCGAAGGTAATATGTTAGCCAATTGACTTGCGGTCCTCCGATGGGTGAGACGTGAGTCCGCTGAAAAATCTCACGAGATACGGTACACCGAACGTGTTATGATGTCACTCACTGGTTCCCGTTTAGCGGCCATTGTGGGACGAGGAGAATTGGTCGTGGAAGGTTGACCAAGACGAGTCATCGTTTTCTGAAGCCATCTTTGGATGGTCCGAGGAAGTTTGGATGAACTGTTTGCTTCAGGATATGCCTCCAGGCGCGGCTCTGAAGTGGAGGTCGCCCGACGAGAATGTGATGGTGAAGATGTGGCGCGGGACACCTCGACCAGTAATGCTTGATCCATCTGAAGACGGATGGATGATATGGGGGATGGTGGCTTGGAGGCATCAGCATTGACACAAAAGTGCGTGAAATGATCCTAACCTGACTAAAGTCGAAAGCGGGGACAGTACTTCTGGATGGTATTTCATACTATGACCCATTGTGAGAACAGGGCCCTGGAACGCAGTGGATGATCTAATACCTCAAGACTCGGATTGTCGTCGTCGCCCCTGTCCTCGGGCCCAGAATTGGATGGCTGATTTGTCTTGTTAACATCATGAGACTTGTTTTCGTCCGTGGTTGTCTGCTGAGCGGTGTGCTCTTGCTCCTCGACAAGGATCATCTAATGGAGAGTGAGTCGCTCACCGGAAAGCACGGCGAACACATGAATGCTTACACTGCCAGTAATGTCCGGAAGAATGGTACTGAGATTACGAACGGCGATTGTTGCCCCTCGTCCTATGGCAAGATAGGTACTGTCCAAGGAGAGGGCAATGGACCGGATCCTACTGTCTTGTCTAACAACAGGGCTAATAAGCAAGAGAGTGGACACGTCTAAAAATGAAACCGAAGTGTCCGTCTGAACAGCAATAAATTGTCCATTGGGAGCTATGGCAATGGACTTGGGACCACCCCCGAACCTGTCTATAACCCGTGACTCGGCAAGCAATGATCCTGTTGAGGCATCAAATGACTTGACCTTCTGGTCTTTGCATGTAGCAAGTATCCGCTGCCCATTCTGTGTCCACGCGAGCGGAGTAATTGGAGAATCCGTGCACGTCTCGGTGTGGACGGTGACGAGTTTGTCGCCTGTGTGACTATCAAAGACCGTGATCGGGCCACCGAGTTCAGAAAAGGCAATTCTGTCTCCATTTGGGGAGAACCGAACTCCGTTAACAGTATCGCCGAATTTGAAGGGACCAAGCAGTCGTTTGCCTGTCTCGATGTCCCACACGCTCGCCGTCATTTCGTAGGTTCCAGTCACGAATTGAGTTGAGTCGGATGACACGTCCAGTGCCACCACCGAGTTTCCGCTCTCGACATTATCGTAGATCATTTCTTGCAACTCCCAGTCCCATACGGTCACGCCACTGATTGATCCACAGACTATTCGCGGGCCGGCTCTCGAGATTGAAATGGCGCCCACTTCCATCCCCGTCTGCATCGCCGTTTCTAGCCTGTCAGCTAGGTTCGATCGTTGTATCCCATCAGAACTTCCACTGAAAAGGTATTTCCCGTCGGGCGAGAACACGACTGCTAAAATACTCGAGGAACTGCCCGTGTCAAGCAGTACTCCTGGACCATCGTCTTGTGGAGTTGTCAGCATGATCCAATCTGTTCTCTATGTCGCTACCCACCTGCTTTGGTCTGTGACATGGTTCGAAACCTTCAAAGAGAGGTATTTCGGTTTACGCCGGTGCGCACTACGAACACGTTCCTACTATTTGTAATGGTTTCTTATCTGGGCGTCTCGTAGTTTTTTCTGTGCTTGTTTTTGCTCCGGCCGTCATTGAGAGTGGTCAGCGGTCCTACCTTGGGCCTTTGATACCCTTATCTAGAGCTCGTTTCACAATCGCTTTTCGTCGGCGCTCTCATTCCTGAAGGCATGCGATGCGATGACTACAAACAGGATGTCTGATAATTTCAAATGACTACGAAGTCAACGTTCCTCCCAATTCACACCTCAAATCACATCAACGTGTTTCGGGTAGGATCGTTGTTCTTGGATGGGGGCATCAATTCGCTGGTCGTTCGTGATGCCCACTGGTTGATTCGTGTGGCGAACGAGACTCGTAACAGGTATCATTTTACGTTGCTCTCACTTCCAGGCACAACTTGATTCGCCAGCCCTTCCTCATGTACTCTTGGAACGGGTCTATCTTCCTGCGATGGAAAACTAGCAACATGGATTGATAATCTGGCCACAGCCCGTTTATCTGACATTATTTTCAATCCTTACGGACCAACGTTTCAACGTTGCAGCTAATATACAAGTAGACTTATTGCAGTCCCAGAGTCGTCTACAGGATGTCCCTATCCGGTTGGCTGCAGGTTGATGATTTATATTTGCGCATATGTTTTAGCTATATGGCATGGAGGGTTTCGCGACCGACCCTAAGACAGATGCGAAGGGCAATGAATGCCAACAGAATCAACTTTATTCACTCGATAGAAGGTGTCGTATGTTCTCGACGTGGGTAGACTAGGCAAAATGACGGGCCAAGATTGAACAAGACTGAATCGATCATTTCCAGATCGCTCTCGAATTTCGGGGCGGAACTATTAGTTCTCTCTTCCATGTATGGGATACTATCGGCACATGCTTGAGGCGCTCTAATCCACGCGTAGACATTCAGTTAGTCGTGATTACATATTTTGGTCCTCAAGACCACCCCTCCTGTTATATGATCCAATGTCAACATGGTCATTTCTACTAAATTCAAGACTTCAAGACACATGGCTGAAAACAAATACAAAAGGGTCAACTTGTCTGAAATAACACATCCGGTGGTGCAATCAATGCCTCGGATTATCAAGCATGCGAGTCTTTTAGAACTACGAATAGAGGACTTGCCCCAAACCAGCGGCGTCCATAGGCCCATCACACCCTCAATCTTACAAGGCGCTGTCCAGAGGCGGGACCAGTGGCGGTGGGCGTGGCAGACGTGCTGGATGTAACTGTATAGTTGGACGTAGCAAGGCTGGCCCCCGCGGCGGGGAACAGTGCGTTCGGTGAACCTGCATCCACGAAGATGTCATTTTGAGCACCTGTCATGAATCATTGTTAACCGTTGTTCACCATGGATGGCGAAGATCAGCGGAAGATGTTCAACCCCCCACTTACCATTTGTCCAGCCACAGCTCGGATTGTACCCCGGAGCCGCCCACTCGCCATCAAAATCAAGGACATCGGCACCAATGACATTGTTTCCTTCGGCCTGTTGCACGATGACCATTTGCTTTGGGCCCTTTACGCACATGGATGGATCAGATCCACCGTATCCACAATACACAGGTGGGGCCGGAATTCCGAGGGTTTTAGCTGGCGTCGAACCTGGAGCAACCTTTGCAAGCAAGGGGTAAAAGTACTCGTTCGCTTGTCCACAATGTCTCGGGGCCTGGAATTCGTGTCATTACTCAGCATACAGTAGAAGATGATCAGGGACCATCCACTTACCCATCCCCACTAGAGGGTCGGCAACACAAAATGATTATCAGTGTTGACGTGGCAGAAAGGTGGTACGTACAATGAGATGGACTAGGCCATTGCTCGGCGGTAAACCTTCAGGAATCTGGTATGTCGCAATACGCTTGAATGGAGTGCTAGAGACCGGCAGTCAACATACAAGGGATTAGGGGGAAAGTGATAGAAAGCCTACTGTTCCAAAACGCTGATCACGACCGTATTGTTGGGTGTCACGTTGGCAGGGTCAGACTGCATTATCCACGGAATTATTATGAAATATCAAATTCGAAATATAGGAACCCACTTCGTATGATATAGCCAATGCAGTACCAGCAGCCATGGTCTCATTCTGCGTGTGCACTAGTCGATTGGTATCAGAGATCCGCCACAACTATGCTAAACATGAAACCGAACTCACGATTTGGAGCTGAGAGGCATCCGCTTGGAGATAGAGCGGCATCCCCCAAGTTAGTTACGCTGTAGTTGTCGGGATGCTGCCCGCCGTCTCCCCAGGCACTCAGAATGGGGTTAGGGCTGATGGTCGTGAACCGTGCATTTTCTGCTAACTCCAGTGTGATCGTTCCACCAGGTACGCTTTAACCGGCGTGAGCAATACATCTGCAAAAGGAGGGCGAGGAAGCCTTTGGGCTTACATTTCAATTGCATTTTCTGCGGGAGGCGGGAAATTCAAGACCTATAGTATCAGAGTCTTTATAAGTTTCTGAGCGTGATAGACGAAGTTACAACTGACCCCATATATGCCATGCATCCAGTACTCATTGTACGTCAGATTATAAAGAGGATTTGAAGATATACCGGTGTATAGGCTGGGATTTGCCGGATCCGTACCCTACCAAGAACGTGGACATACTCCGAGTGAACAAGTAGCTAGAGCAGTAGAAAACAGATACTGACGTTAATGGCGTACATCGCAGGGTGGTAGGGACCGATGTGCGCATGGGCAAGACTAGCGAGGGCCACAGAGACCCATGCTGCAAACTTGGATGAGAGCATGGCTTAAGTGGAAGATGTCAATGATTCCGTCGTGGACTAACACGAACAGGATATAAACGAATGGAGAATAGGGGAGCTTCTGGGGATGGGCTAGTATATTCATCCTCACGAGACTTTATAAGCCTCAGGAAAGACATACATATCCAATAGGTGCGGGAGACCATTACGGCAAATCCAGCCCACGGGACTTTTCTGTCCGTTGAATGACGAGTATCCTAGATGTGAACAATGACTAGCCAGACAGTCAGTCAAAGTTCCAACCTACAGGTTAAAGCTCCCCTTGCAGATCGTATCAATGCTTCAGTCCCGGTTGATCTGTTCCTCGGTGTCAGTGCTATTACTGCAACTCAGTACAAGTGTCGGCACTTGCCGCATGTTAATTTGAAACGACCAAGCAGCTCCAGTTAAAAAAAAACCAAACTACAATCTCCGGAAATTCAGACAGGTCCGACGGATCATTGATGTCATCCCGAGTCTACCGATCCTGGATTACCTTCGAAAAACCACATGCTTAGGGCGTTAAGGTGGTGTGATGCGCCAGGAACCAGTAGCCCCTTCCTATTGGGACATACTTCAGCGACAATGTCGGAGGCCCGAGCAATTAGTTCCGTACCGTGCTGGATTGTCTCACTTCGCCGGGATGGCAAGTTTGGATTTGGGGTTCGTTCCCTTGAATCCAAAAGTTCGCCATATCACGGTTCCAAGAACCAATGACAACCCATTCAAGATCCCCTTGGTCACGACCACCGCAGACAGCCGTTACTGGATCCGAAGCAGATTCTAGAAAAATATGTGGTCTGGAGTTTTGGGCAATAAACTTCCGTGAATGGTCGAAGCATAGTGAACGAGCATAACACTCACAGGTAAAACAAAAACCTGAGCTGCTATCAATGATGGCAAGTGATTGACAACAGGGGAGCAGTCCGTGGGGGGCAGTCCAAACCTCTCGGGGATAATGGCATGTCACAATCATTCAACTTCTCTCAAAACATGAGTTACCCCCTTGGAGCATCACTGGCATGACATCCCTTTTCGATAGTGCGGCTCGAGTCAATACCTCTGTATCACAATGTGGACGGGACTTCCCTGACGAAGGAGCCGAACTGGGAGCTTGAAGGGTCAGAATATGCAACACGCTACGTGCCCTGGGTGCTATCCGACTACCACGAACCCTGCATTAGATGCGGCGAACTCGGCCATTGCACAGCCAAAGCTGTCAGCTCTGAAATGAAAACTGAGAAGTCGTAGAATCTCACAAGTATACGCCCCAGCCTGAGTGATGGCGACGTGCGACATGAAGTTGTTTCGGCCTGTTGCGCCGCTTCAAGTTAAATGGCATAGTAATGGATTCAGTAGGGAAAAAAAGGAAAGAAAATAAAGGTTGAACAGAAAGTCACTGTTGCCTGGATGCTCTCAAGTTCAGCACTTGCGGACTCTGCAATGGTTGATGTAACCGGCACTGCCAGTGATTCCTGTTGGCATTTCGAGTCAATTATCTTCCAGTTACTCGACTGTAAGCACTTTTTAGAGGTCCAGGTGAACCTACACCGTCTACACTACACAGTCACACCCGAAAGTAAATAAGCCACATAGACAGAGGGAGCATAATTCTGTCGGGGCGCGTCTGATTCTAGGTCATTGAGTTAGTTCGCGAAATGAACTGGGACCAAGCATGCTTACCGTCATGAGGACCACCATTATTCCAACATGGAAGGTTTGAGGTGGATTACTAGTAGTCGCTGGTTGCAGCTAATTGAAGTCCTTCTCTCTAAGGGCCAGTTCTCCGATGCTTGTCGGCTTGCGTTGGCTTGGAACAAGGTCAACATAGTCGTTACTGGTCCGGGGACTATGTAGTGACGTGGAGGTGGTAAGCAGCTGTTTATTCTTCTACGGTGGGTACGGTAACATGGTGGGTGAGTAGAAATACCAAACAAGTCCACTCAAATCCTGCATGTTTGCTCATAGCTCTATGAGCTACCTAGGTTATCACGGGGGTGTGAAGGTCTGTGTTTTGTGAATAGCTTGAAAGAACGGGAAAAACCATGCACGTTGGAAGGTCGCAGATTATCGATTAAGTATCATGTCAAGGAGAAATGATGAAAATTGTGTCATGAGCTATGGAAGGGAGGTGTAAGCACATATTGAATATGCGCCTACCAGCGTACGCTATGCTTTGTAGCATTTGTTGAAGAGCTTGGCCAAGTCCTGAGAGTGATATGCACAACGGTGCCCACGACGATCAGCCGCATCCGTGACCTTTCTTGGCGAATTGAGCCCACTATTCAAGCAAGGCGACACCTACCTGGAGTGCATGAATGAGATGCTGCTAGTAGTGTGGCTTGAACAGAAACATTGACTTACATCTGTCGTAACTTCGTCAAGAAGTCCGCACATAATGACAGTACTCACTCATGATCGGAAAGGTCCTGTGTAGCAAGAGCAGACAAAAAATGTGATTTTAAGTGAGTCCCAGACGAGGACATAAATTCAGTATAAGTCCTCGAAGTGACCTCTATTAACGAGGACCCAAAGAACAGGCGCCTAGAAAAGTGCCTGGATAAAACATCATTATGAATAGAACGCGTTTGCAATGGGCGACGGCATAAACCGAGACACCTCTCCCCCAAATGCTATTGGGCGTGGATGCCACAGACTGAGACCGGTGACCTTTTCTTTATAATGACTCCGGACGTCCATAAGCTTGTGATGGAGAGCATAGGGCTCAAGTGGATGAAGGGCCTCAGAAGGGATGCAAGGGGAGGGCGAGAAGTGCCAAATGATCGCCATTCCTGTGGAACCCACTGATTAAAATTCAATGAAAGTTCAATGACTTGACAAGCACGCCCGACAGGTAACCGTTAGTTAGTCTCTGCACAACATTTCAACACTGTTTACAAACTCTCATGTATTAATAGAAGTGCACTGGCAGTGCACAGCACATATTCACAGGGAATTTGAGAACGATTACAAGAGTGAAAGACAACTTGGAGTTTCCTGCCACGCATATCATCCAGCCGTTCTTGGTGTTGAAACGTTGACCGCTTATGCCGTGACTCAGTCCACGTTTTCTGTCAAAGATTGGGATTCATAATCCGTTCACAATGATCAGGTGACACAAGAAGAGATTAACATACCACAACCCGGAGCCGGCGATTCCGTGATCGGGTACTAGTATCGGGCCGTTAGTATATCTACTCAATGGAATGGCGGGGTGCGTAGTCAACGTGCCTGGAGGTAATACATACTTGTTATACTGTCATCAGGACACTGACTCAATAGAACGAACAAGGGAACGACATACTCTATCAGCCAACGTAGGAAGTTCTGTCGCAGCCTCAAGGACCTGACGGAGACAGTTGTAAGTAGAATAAAATATCTTCACCAAACAGACGTACGGGACTGGCGATGGTAGCAACAACAGCTGCAAGGACAATGACAATGGGAGAGAATTGCATGACTGGTATGGAGCAATAAGATGTGTTTAGAAATCCGGGAAACATACAGCCTCTCTTATACTCAATCGGCAGATAGATGAAACAAGGTAGTATTACTAGCATCTTGTGGTTCCATACTGCCCGTGCGTATCTCGGCTAGATACAGTACGACAGTACGGGCGTGTTTCAAGATGTGACTACCTTGAATACAGTCGACAACTGTAAGGAGACCTCATGAAAAAGAAAAAAGGTCCAGTACCGTTGAGAACCGCAACCGCTCACAGTGACCAGGTCGCTGACTCGGAGGCAAATGAGCCTTCCTTCACGAAGTGTGTATTACCACAAAGTCAGGGCGCATAACAAGTGTCAACCATGTCACCTCACGTCCTGCAATGTCAACATCGTCAAACTTGTTTGAAATCCACGTGTAATCATGTGTGCGCTGTCACGCAGGTACAGTTGCCACGTTACAGTTTTTGACAAAAGACTTTTGTGAGAGTTACAAACATGAAGCGAAGTGAGATTCGGATGTCCGCTGAACGGCATTGTCGGTACCGCCAGTAGGTCATCGCCAATCTCAGGCTTATCAGTGACCACACACATGTTATCCAAATGGAGAGGAAATATGACCCAGATGTGAATGTAAAGGCAAAGACTTTGGTGAACTGAAATTGTGAAAGGCAGAAGTGAGTGGAAGCTGAAAAGGAGACTCGGCGAGGTGTTGCTTCTATTCTGTCCAGACTCTCGAGCTTTATACCTCCTGCGGGGGTTGGAAGTAGGATGGGGGATTGTGCAAAGTAACCTGGACTACATACGTGCATGAATGCAAAAAAATGCGATGACCCGTTTGTGAGTTTGCGTTGGTGATTGGCATGACTCACTGAGAAAAAATTGTCAGGGTGTCTCGTTCCAGTTAAATCATGACGGATCGATTTTACAAATCAAGTCACTTTTGCCCGGATCCTTTCAAGTCTGGCACTTCTCGACTCTGTAGTGGTTGATGTGGTAGGTAATTATACCCTCATGCTTCCATCTCTTACACTCTGACGTTGTCTCCCTCATACACATCACGCAGAATTTTGACGCCTGCTTAATATCATGCCATACTATCACAGAGTCTCCATAAGTATCTCACCGCGCCAGTGACTCCTGTTGGAATTTTGAGCCGATTATCTTCCAGTCGCCAGACTACGAGCACTTCTTAGAGGCCCAAATCAATCCATACTATCTACACTACATGGCCGGAAGCAAACAAGCCGCGTAGGCAGAGCAAGCATAATTCTGTCAGAACGTGTCCGATTCTAGTTTGATGAGTCGATTTTGTAAAATAAATTGGAACCAAGCATGCTTACTGTCTCGGGGACTGCTGTTATTCCAATATGAGAACCGCTAGCAGCCACTAGTTGTGGCTAATTGTACGAGTCAGGATATGCCCATCTAATGAGAGTGGAGGGGCTTACAGGAACTGCTTCACTTTGACTTTCCGGGCTTGCGCCAGTAATGTCATCCAACGGTGGGACATAAAGGATTGGGGTTGGAACAGGGGGTTCCTCACGAGGAATTCCTCGAAGGAAATACGTAATCCAATTCACCTGCGGGCCTCCCATGGGTGTGACATGCGTTCGCTAAGGATTTTATGAGATACGGCCCCGAACATTCACCAAGAAAGATATCGCTCACTGCCTCCCGCATAGAAGCCATTGTGGAACATGGGCGGTTGAATGTGGGCCGTGGGCCCGCCAAGGTGATTGGCAGTGCAGACGTTGCGGGAGGATCGATACAGTCATCAACAAGCCTCCCCATCCTTTTCTTAAGCCAACCTCTGACGGTCAGACGGTCCTTTGACGAACTGGTGGCCTCTGGGTATGGTTCTGGACACATCCCTGAAGGGGAGGACGCTGTTAGGGAAGGTGATGACGAGGATGTGGGGTGGACAAACTCAACAGGACGTGGTTCATTGACCTGAAGACGAACAGACAATATAGGTGATGGCGGCTGGGTGGCATCAACACGGAAACAAAAAGGGGGTAAAGTAGTCACGAACCTCGTCATAGTCAAAGGCAAGACCTGAGGGTCTTGAGCTTGAAGGCACCTCGAGCTACAGTGTTATGAGAACATATTCGGAAGAGGATGGGTGAACTAGTACTTCAAGAAGATTGCCGCCATCGCCATGGTTGGGGGCAGTGTTGTGACTGGATGGCTAGTATGGATTTGTCAGACAGGTTGGAACAACGATGGAACGAGTAAAGTTGTACCGCGTGTGGGTCGAGAGACTTGTTTTCGCCATTACCCGAGGTCGCATGTTGACTGGCTCGGTCTTGCTCCTCAACAATTGATGCCTGATGGAGAAGGAGCTGCTTGGTTAGAAAGTGCGACGGACACACAAATACTCACACTGCCAAAAGTGTCTGGGAGGATAGTGCGAAGGTTGTGAATGTCGATTTTGCCGTCTTGTTGTCCAGTGGCGAGATAGTTGCTATCCGAGGAGACAGCAATCGACCATATTATCAGATCCTTCTGGATAATAGGGCCAACTTGTGCGAGATTGGACGCATCCAAGAATGAAATTGAGTAGTTCGACTGGGTAGTGATAAATTGGCCATTGGGAGATAGAATCATGGACCAGAGATTCGGATGCCCGTCCAGGACTTGTGACTGGGTGAGTAGTGATCCAGTGGACACATCGAATGACTTGACTGTGTCGTCGTTGTTAGTATGCGGTGAAGAGTTGAAGTGAATCGTTTGACTAGGCAAGCGGTGTGCATGGGGGATATCCGCACGGCGTCGATGGTGATGAATTTGTCACTGGAGACTGTCAAAGTTCGTGATTGAGCACTAGTCTATTAGAAGCTGTCTCAAACTTGCTTGAGTGGCTGTGCCTTTGCGCCTCTCCACCTCAGTGCAGCCTTACCTACCACTTTCCTTTCTTTTCGCCTACCCGCCGCACCCAAGGATTTTCTCAGGACAAGACAGCCCTACGGAACCGCTTCCCCGGACCCTCGCTGTCCCGTTCACCGGACCATTCACCTGCGATCAACTGCGCGTCAACGCCTGGCTTTTCCCAGCCCGTTCATGCAGCTGACGCTCGAGTCCAAGTCTCACAGATCGTGACCGGTAGGCGCGAAGCGCCTACGCCTAACTCAGCTTTCCTCTACCGCCCCCTCTCTTCAGCTAAGGCGCATAGCGATAGGCAAAGATCTCAATGTATACGCGCACTCTATCGACGTTGTGGCCGGATGCCCTCTGTAAACATTCAGGTCGTTTACAACAGCCATCCTTGTTTTATACTATGACGAGTCTGAATCGGGCCTCCGCTACTAGCTAGTGAATTCTTCGTAATTCTGTCTTCTTTCTGGCTTGAAATCTCATTTCAAGTTCAATGCGACAACTGATCAAGGAAACGAGGGGAAAAAGAGAAAGATAAACACAATGTGACAGAAAATGAACTCGCGTAATGAAGCTCTTTAGATTCTTATATGTCACTGATGATGAAAGTCAACCTGAGAACAAGGTGCTTGGCGAAACCAGTGAGTAGAAATACCAAAGAACTCCACTCACATCCCGCATGTTTGCTCATAGCTCTATGAGCTACCTACTAGTAGGTTATCACGAGGGTGTGAAGGTCTGTGTTTTGTGAATAGCTTGAAAGAATGGCAAAAATCATGCACGTTGGAAGGTCACAGATTAAAGATCATGTCAAGGAGAAATGATGAAAATTGTGCTATGAGCTGTAGAAGGGAGGTGTAGGTAGATATTGAATACGCGCCCACCAGTGTACGCTATACTTTGTAGCACGACGGTGCACACGAAGATCAGCCATCCATGACCTTTCTTGGCGAATTGAGCCCACTATTCAGGCAAGGCAACACCTACCTGGAGTGCATGAATGGGATACTGCTAGTAGTATGGTCTGAACAGGAGCATTGACTTAGATCTGTCGTAGCTTCGTCAAGAAGTCCGCACATAATGACAGTACTCACTCATGATCGGAATGGTCCTGTGTACAGAGCAGACAAAAAATGTGACTTTAAGTGAGTCCCAGACAAGGACATGAAACTCAATACAAGTCCTCGAAGTGATCGCTGTTAACGAGGACCCAAAGAACAGGTGCTAAAGACAAGTGCCTGGATAAAACATCATTATGAATAAAACGTGTTTGCAATGGGCACCGGCATAAACCAAAACACCTCTCCCGCAAATGCTATTTGGTGGGGATGCCACAGACAGAGACCGGTGGCCTTTTCTTTGTTATGACTCCGGACGTCCATAAGCTTGTGGTGGAGAGCATAGGGTCCATGTGGATGAAGGGCCTCAGAAGAGATGTAAGGGGAGGGGGAGAGGTGCCAAATGTTCTCCATTCCTGTGGAACACTGACAGAACCCAGTGATCAAAATTCAATAAAAGTTGAGTAACTTGGTAAGCGCGCCCGACAGGTAACTTGAACTTCAGTTAGTCTTTGCACAACATTTCAACACTGTTTACAAACTCTCATGTATTAATAGAAGTGCACTGGCAGTGCACAGCACATATTCACAGGGAATTTGAGAACGATTACAAGAGTGAAAGACAACTTGGAGTTTCCTGCCACGCATATCATCCAGCTGTTCTTGGTGTTGAAACGTTGACCGCTTATGCCGTGACTCAGTCCACGTTTTCTGTCAAAGATTGGGGTTCATAATCCGTTCACAATGATCAGGTGACACAAGAAGATATTAACATACCACAACCCGGAGCCGGCGATTCCGTGATCGGGTACTAGTATCGGGCCGTTAGTATATCTACTCAATGGAATGGCGGGGTGCGTTGCCGTGCACAGTCAACGTGCCTGGAGGTAATACATACTTGTTATACTGTCATCAGGACACTGACTCAATAGAACGAACAAGGGAACGACATACTCTATCAGCCAACGTAGGAAGCTCCGCCGCAGCCTCAAGGACCTGACGGAGACAGTTGTAAGTAAAATAAAATATCTTCACCAAACACACATACAGGACTGGCGATGGTAGCAACAGCAGCTGCAAGGACAATAACGATGGGAGAGAATTGCATGACTGGTATGGAGCAATAAGATGTGTTTTGGAATCTGGGAACTTGAAGCATACAGCCTCTTTTATACTCAATCGGCAGATAGATGAAACAAGGGAGTATTACTACTAGCTTCCTGCGGTTCCATGCTGCCTATGCTTATCTCGGCTAGATACAGTACGACAATATGAGCGCGTTTCAAGATGTGACTACCTTGAATACAGTGCGACAACTGTAAGGAGATGTTATGAAGAAGAACAAAGGTCTGGTACCATTGAAAATCACAACCGCTCACAGTAGTGACAGGTCACTGACTCACTGACTCGGAGGCAAATGAGCCTTTATTTACCAAGTGTGTACTACCGCAAAGTCAACCCGATCGGGTCGCACAACAAGTGTCAAACACCACCTCAACGTCAACATTGTCAAACTTGTTTGAAATTCACGTGTAATCGTGTGTGTGATGTTGCGCAGGTACTTGACCACGTCACGGTTTTGAAAAATGACATCTGTCAGAGTTACAAACATGAAGCGAAGTGAGATTCGGATGTCCGCTGAATGGCACTGCCAGTACCGCCAGTAGTTCATCGCCAACCTCAGGCTTATCAGCGGCCACACATATGTTGGCCAGATGATTGATGGGTAGCAAAGTATGACTTAGATGTGAATGTAAAGACAAAGACTTTGGTGAACTGAAATCGTGAGCTAGCACGAAAGGCAGAAGTAAGTGGAAGCTGAAAAGGAAAGATATCGCTTCTATATTCTGTCTAAACCCCCAAACCTTATGCCTCCTCAGGCTGCCACAGGGACTGGAAGTAGGATGGCCCTGGATGGAGGAATGTACAAAGTAATATGGACTATGTGCATGAATGCAAAAAAAAATGCAATGACCTGTCTGTGAGTTTGCTGGTGACTGACATGACTCACTGAGAAAAATTTTGTTTGGGTGTCTTGTTCCAGTGATGCAGTAAATCATATGGATTGATTTTACACACCTGTTATTCCCAGATTTGGAAGTTTATAAACTGTTATGGTTACTAAACTTCAAAATTCGAAATTTGTGGCAGTGCGCCCCACAGTTTCTTAGGGACTTAGTACAGACACAAGTGTAGACTTGACTATGGAGTTATAAGTACATATCTTTTTTTGGCAGCTCTACAACATATTTCACTCAGCCATGCATTCCCCTCACTATGGGGGGTATCTAAACAATTATTTATCAGTTTATATAGTACAATTGAACATCTCAGACCGCTTAAACTAATTATTCTATAATGTAAAATAGCAGATAAATGAAAAATAACAGAAACCAAGAAAAGCGAACAGAAATTATACTTCATGGACATGCCCCCCTGTAAAGTTGATTACCAGGTCCTATGTATATATAATAACAATTCAATAAAGCCTTGGAATGCACAGAGCTCTCCCTGAAGTAGTGGAAGCATATATGTCCCCTACCTCTGAACTGAAATAAAGGTGGCTGTATTTCTTATTGTAGAGGTATTTATATCTTGTAAATTGATAGAGACACATCTCATATGTGTATCTACAGTGTCCCAGCAGCTTGATGGTCAAGGAACTTCCCCCGACATATGATAGAGGATATGGTGACTAGCCCCTATATATCCTGGATTGGTCAAACCACTTGTACAAGGGCAACTATCCAAGGTTATAGTAGATGTATGTATATGAGATTATATTCCCATATTTGCAAAATTATAGCACAATAGGTGAGCCCAGGAGAACAGAAATGAGATGGGAGATGCATGAGAAATTGATCAGAATTTAGGAGACTTTGCAAAAACATATCAATACCACATGAATATTATGGTTAGAACACTTCTATAATGTCAGGTATAGTTCTTTCATACATAAGGAAGTATCCCAGACAGTGTGCCTAACATTATATGTATGTGCATGTCAGAAATGTGAAAATACTATATTGCTCATAAGCACTAGTATCTAGCTGCTGTAAGTTGCTGTATAGGAGATTTACCCTTATGTTACATTTCTAGAACCCCACACCACATACAATGCTAGGCACACACTTCTATTCTGTCCAGACTCCCGAATTTTATACCTCCTGCAGGGGCTGAAAGTATGGAGGGTTGTACAAAGTAATATGAGCTATGTGCATGAATACAAAAGAACACAATGACCTGCCTGTGAGTTCATGTTGATAACTGGCATGGCTCACTGGGAAAATTTTTGTCTGGGTGTCTGCCAAGTCCAGACTGTCCAGTTAGATGGACCGATTTTGCAACATCTATATTATTATGCCCCGGAATTAGCCGCTTGGTGCTTATGACTGGTGAAGTCACGTGTCGGAGCGGAGCTGAATGCCCTGGTCTGATGATCTGATCATTGCGGCTGTGGAGCGCTTCATACGTCGTCTTTCTTTGTCGTTTCAATGCTGACCGATAATTCATGTATTTGCGCTGCGCTGCGATTCGTTGTTTCCAATGCAGGTATTTCTATGTCTTTGATGTGCGCATATTGTCGGCTGAATTTTGCGAAATTGACTTATTTTTCTTTTGCGCTTTCAATCGTGTGGAGCGCTGCTCTGTCAGCGATGGTGTTGCCTTTTTCGCACCTTTTCTTCTAATTAGTAATTTTTTGCTTTTATTTTTGTTCGCCCATTGACATGGCTTCTGTTTGCTGCCTTCATGGAATTCTCGAAGTTCAAGGTGGGCGTGCGTGTCAATATGCTGAAGGCAAAACATTTTGGAAGCACAAAGGTTTCCTCCCGCTTCCCTCTGGCATAGATCAGGAAGTTGAACTTTATACGTTTGGACGAGATCATGATGAAGCACCTTTGTCGGATGGGATTATATATTCTCTCCGTCCGTAGGCATGCTTGTAAGTCTTTATAATCGAGAAAACTTACAATGTGAGTAAACATCATGAATCATTACATGCGGAACTCCCTAATTTGTAACCTCAAATTTTGGGTCAGCACTCTGCTCATTCATTCCAGATAAGGGCTCGGACATAGTAGGCGCAGTGAGGCACGTGCGGAGCCAAAGTGCAAGGTCTTTGGACAAGCCTGAGCGACGTAAGCGGAAGGCACTGACACTTCTCGGTACGCGTCCACCACCAGTATCAGTAGTAGTCATATATCAAACCATTGTAACTAGCACAAAAATATGATACAACTTTATGCTAGTGAGATTCACCCTGTGTAATATATCAAGATTCTCCACTGTCCTGATTACTATCAATAATATATCATTATAACAAATAAACCTTGGCTGATATATCACTTCTTTGCCTATATACCATATGGTCCACTAATCCAAACTGTGTGATATATCAAGATGTCCTCTTGTGCCCTCCACTCTGATGTATCAATAATATATTACTATGGCAGGCATTCTAGCTGTGATATATCAATTATACATG
>JBBPUM010000389.1:0-17719 GCA_038094695.1 Chiua aff. virens | reverse complement strand
CTTGCAAGGGAAAGGAGACGAGGGGGAAGGGGGAAGGGGAAATGAGGGGGGAGATGAGAAAGAGAAGAGAGGTGGGGGAAAGGAGGGAGAAGAGTGAGGAGACGAACACGACATGTTGTTGTCACATTGTGTTATTCCAGTTGAGGGGAGGGAGGAAGGGGAGAGAGGTGGGGAAAAAGAAGAGGGTAAAGAGACAGACATGACATGTGGATGGTGCAACAATATCATTGCACTGTTGTCACATCATGATCATGTTTCATCAACACCTTGAAGGAGGATGAGTGGGAAGGAGGAGAGAGGGAAGAGAGAGGGCATGGAGTTGGCATTGCATTGATGTACATGCTGTTGTCATGGTTCAAGTTGTCGTGTCATCTGTGACATCATCCATGGTGGGAGAGAAAGAGGAAGAGGGTAGAGTAGAAAAGACGAGCACAATGTGTGGATGGTGCAACAACATTGTTGCACTATCTTTACATCATGTAGCATCACTGTCTTGGAGGAGAACAAGTGGGAGGGGAGGAGGGAAGAGGAATAAGGAGAGGGCGTGGGGGTTGGTGTTGTGCTAGTGTTGATGTATGCATTGCTGTCATCATCATCATCATCATCATGGCACATCACACTGTGGCATCCATGGCATCTGTGGCAGCAGAGGAAGAGAGAGAAGGGGAGGGAGGGGAAAGGAAGTGGATAAGGGGGATGTGACAATGTGGATAGTCATTGTTGCATGGTCAGCATAGTCAGCCTATCCATTTTAGGCAATACCCCTATGAGTCAGCCACAGGTCATGGCAACCCACACCCATACCCACAGAGCGACCCATGTAGGTTACCCATACCCATGTAGATCTCTACTAGTGCCCTACAACAACAGGCTACTGCAACTGCGGCAGTGTGGTGGTCAGTGTGGTGGTCAGTGTGGTAGGTCAAAATTTTAGTATGGACTAGATTTTCACAAATGAGGTTTTTTTTTGTGGTGGATCTTTTTTCTCTGTGGTAGACCTTTTTTTTTGCAATTTATTAAATGTGCAGATGTTATACCATACTTACAAGCAACTCCACTGGCAGGTACTACTCTTGAAAGTGCAGCAAACTTGCAAACAGGCATTCCCATGTTTCTTTCACAGCCTTATTTCATTATCCAGGAACACAATCTTGACATGCTCTAACTATGTGAAATCATCTTTGGGCAGGTAGCATCTCTAGAGGAGGTGGACTGTCAAGCCTGAGTGCACAAGATCCTACTAGTAGATGGTCCACGTCCACTCTTGGAGGATTTGTTGTGTCAGCTGCATGTCTTTTCGAGTCATGAGACCGGAAAAAATGATGTTTTGCATTTGATGACTTCAACAGCACATTGTGTCACAGATGTAACTGCAATTAACAGTTTTGTGCAGTGTTTCTTGGATCATATGCTCACATGAGCCTGGAGGAGAGCCAGAGCCTACACAGCTTCCATTGGAGGAATGATTGGTGATGGTGCTCCCTATGACTGCCAGTAAATGAGAATCTATCCAATATTGCTTACTTGATTCAGCAAGATGATGGTGGCAAAAGGCTGTTGTGACCATCATATTCTGAGTCCAATCACAACTGGAAAGGTTCTGTATGAGTGGTTTTCTTGCACTGTAGATTTTCAGGTTGCTGACATCACTGTTATTGTAGGGTGGTCATACACTACCATGTTGTCTCACACGGTCACACCCTCAACACTCTTCATCACTGCATGATCTCACCACATAAGCATCTCTATCACAGTTGAGGAAACTGCTACTGTGTTGGCCAACTGTTACCAACAAAAAATTACATTTGGGAGTGCATATCTCACACTTGCACAAGTAGCCATGACTTGATTACTTTACCGGTGGTACCTGTGTGGCAATATATCCAAGGAAGAATGGAGTTATCAGAAGATGGAGCCATAACTTATTAGAGGACTGTTTAGTCTGTGCCTGTATCTCAACAAAGCATGGTTTGAGAAGGGTGGTGGAGGAGAAAATACTCCATCAATTGGGGCCTTTTTTTACTGGCTACCATTCATGCCACTTGGTGATATGAAAGGACATTACCGGCCTCATGGACAGAACCTCAGTTTGTCAGCTGGTGCACCACCATTCTCAGAGCTCCTCACATTTGATTGGTTCCTACTACATCGCATTGGACTCATGAAGAAGCAGGTGGACATAGTTTTCCAGCATCCACTATTTGTCGAGCTTAACCACATATGGAATGTTGTGGTTGAAATGTTATTCCAGCAAACTACTTTATGAAACAACCAAACCTTTACAGGCTTAAGTTATTTGTAGAAGGACAGTGAAAGTGAGTCAAGGGCACTAGAGGTTTGGGAAAACTCCAGAGAGGACAAGACTGGGTCCTTCTGGGAGCTGGGAGGGTCCCTTATATACTATTCTACTGTTTGTACAGGTGTATGGTAAATCTATAGATATGCTATGCTATGGGACAAGGGTTCTGGATGGGTTGAGGGTTTAGGAATCCAGGCTGCATAGCCATGGAATGTATCTGCATCATAGGGAGTCTGGACAAGGCATGGGGGGAAGGTAAACATGAGGAGAACATGTGTAGGGTAGGCATGAGGCAAACATGTGTGGAATGGAATAACATACAATGAGTCTAGAATGGTTTGAGGGTTTGTATAGTCTAGACTGGTCAAGGGTTAATGGGTCTGGACCATAGCCAGGCCTGGGCTAGTGTAGAATAGTTTGGTTCACATGGATGAAGTCAAATAGGGGCTAATTATGCGAACAAAGTATTAGGCTTATAACAAGCCTAAATGGCAATGGAAAAACATGGGAAAATAGCTATAAAATAGAGTGATTAGGATAGTATTATTGAGAGAGCACCAATGGTTAGATTATGGTGGTGGTCAGCAAGGTGTCAGCAAGGTGTCAGCAAGGATGTTAGCAAAGTGGTTAGCAAGGTTTAGAGTGATTGTAACACTTTACACTGGTTGGAACACATTGAGGCCTCCAAAGATGACAAACATGAAAACTTGACTGAGGACTTGGAAACTCTTGTGGTCACAGACATTCCTGTAACACTGGCCCATGCCAGTGCCAGTGGGGGCTCCAGTTTCAGTAATGTGCATCTTCAACTACACTCTAATTACTACTTCCCATTGTTGATTATCATTGGTAGCTGGATATGATACTGCTTTTAAAATATTCTTTGCCCCCCACACATCTGCTTTCCCCATTTTCTTCTGCTCCACACCCATCCAAGGCAGGATATATCATACCTCCTCTTTCTTCAGTCAATTCTGGAACAAATAACATCACTCCAACAATTGTGATACAAGATGTCAAAGTATATCTGGATACGTGCCCCACAGACCTTTACCTTGGTGCCTGGAGCACAGGTGGACAGTGATTGTATATGTTTACTTATTACAACAACAACATTTTCAAAGAAGCAGTTGTGAAAGAGTGGATGGATGAAATAAAAGGGGCAGTATCATGGTATCTTGGGTGTCCCCAGTAGTTGTCTCAAGACAGGAAGGGGCATTCCAGGAAAAATGGACAGGCTAAACTGTGAATAGAGGTCATAGTCACAGTGGATTGCCTTTCCTACTTTTTTTTTCTTGAATCTCGCTCATTTTTAATGATTTAGTAAGATAGGGCCTGTGAGCTCTTCTAGTTACCAGATGTATATACCCTAAGACATGAGCGAACTGTGGATGCTACTCCACACCTTGTGTGGGGACATTTGTCTGTCTTCTCTCTGTTAGCTGAGCTTCAAGTGGAGCCCCCCATGCCCAATGTGCTGCCTAATTTTGCCCATTGAGTAGTAGTGCACATAGTGTCCCCAACACTGAACATCTCCCTGGTGCTAGACTTCTATCTCATACTAGGCCATTGCTTGACTCTGGAGGATGATTTGAACAGGCATGCCTTGAACCAGGTAAATGAATCATCTGCAAGCCAAATTTGGATTTTTGATCTTCATTTCCTATAGCCATCTGGAGGTCAAGATTGGCCGATCCATTAACCCACAGTTCATAGGGAATTAACAAGCTGCTAGAGGAGCTTCAATAGACACAAAGCCATTACCCAGATAAACATAATGCCAGTTTTGAAGCTTTGAAGGGTGACAGTCCCTCTGTCATTCATTTCATCATTTCCTTACTTCATAGCAGTTGAATGTTACTAAATTTGTTTGAGTTTCCGTGAACTATGTCTTTAAGCCACAGGTATAAAATGGCAAGTGCAGTGTGCAATGGTATAGCTGATATGCCCATCTTTATCACACTAGGTCTTGCCACTTTTTTAATAGCCATGACTATTCGAGCTCTCTTGATACAGGTGTTAGGGTCAGTATTTAAGGGGCAGTAACTCCAAGGCTTGGAGTTACTCAGGGTTGGACAGGCATTGGCTTCAACTTATGTGTTGTGCCCTTGCTGTAAGTCTTGCCTTGGTATTTGCAGGGATCGGAGTATGGAGTTAGACCTAACACTTAGTAGTGAAGTTGAGTACAGTTAGAGAGTAAGGTAGACCATCAAGGTCTCAGAGGTCGGAGGTTGGAGTTGATCGAGAGTGATTGAGAGAATAAAACTAATATTCAGACTAAGGAATACAGAGGGTGGAGTATGGGAGTTTATATACTGGAGTTGAAGTGTGGATTAGTAAATGGAGCAGTGTGGATTTGTACATAAGTATAAGTAAGATGGGAATTCAGGAGAAAAATAACTGGAGTGAAAACAGGACAGGAACATAGCCAGAGCTGTGCTCGTAAGTGAGACACAGATATTGTACAAGAATGAAGACTAAGACTAAAAAGGACTTGGAGTAACACTGGAGTAACCAGAGTTGTAAGTCTGAGATGGTGTGGAGTAGAATCTAAGAGAAATGAAGTGAAGATGTGTGGAGATGATTGAAGATGGAAGTCCAGGATATGACAACAGGACAGATAGGTAGATGCTAAACATCTCATGATAACTGCTTCAGCATGGGTTGATAGTAGCTAGTAACTATGATATAGTCAGCCTACCTTCATAACCACATGAAACTGGTTCAAGCATTCACATTATATTTCGATGTGTCCAGCCTGGCATAGGCTGGTTCACAATTGTTGGCATGGTGCTCTCTATCAGTGCTGTCATCTCAAGTGAAAGTGAATTGAGCTGGGTGCCACCTCCCTCTTGAGCCTAGAGCAAGATAGCAAGTGTGTTGGCACTGTTATAAATCTTGGGCTTGGATTATGGAGATGTCAGGGGCCACTAGGAACTCTTTGGAAATATACTTGACATTATTTATGGACTGGGAAGGACACTTGAGGACCAATGCTATTTACTAAGCAAGAGGATTGTTATCAAAAGAAATGATTATAATCATACAACCCAACTCAGGAAAGAGCAGAGGGTTACACACCATACTTGCCAAATTGATAACCATTTACATAGAACTTTAGAAGCAGTAACGAGACACGTCTCATTGATAGGAGAACTAGGGCAAACTTACCTAGGAATGGAAATATGGGTTTGCTGTGTCATTGGACATAATCAGTGCTATCATGATCAGGTAGTCAACTCCGACAGGGATCTTGAGTGTGAATGTAGTCCTAGATTTGTGAATTTGCCAAGGTCATACAATAGTGCATGTTGGTGCACATCTATAAAACTGAACCCCAGCTTCAGAAATTCCAGTTGTAAGTGAAACTTGGTTCTATTCATTATCAGGAAATCCAGATAGATGCCATCCTTCAAGTTGCAGAAGTTCAATCAGTAGGAGGACAATCCACAGATGCTTCACTACTTACCCATTCATTCACCATAGAGGCCTCCTTCATTAAGTGGTCCACATGTTGTATCGATATACTACCAGATGATGATATCGAAAACACAGCTTAACTTGACCCATTAGCATGATAAGAACATGATTAGACTTACACACTCTCCCCCTAAATTCCCTGCAACTTTCCAAATGCTCATGTCTGTACCTGAACTGTCAACAAACAAATAGCTTAGGATACCTCTCAGCGCCTTAAAGTCATTGCCTGCAGCTGTCCAGTCTTCTTCATAACCTATGTGATCCTGCAGGATCATAAGGATGTATTGACTGCCACTAATGAGTCCTTCAGTGCTGTGAAAGCCAAATGTGCCCTCATAGTTGGCATAAATGGCATATCCAACCCATGAACCCAAGAAAGTCTAACCAAGCCACACAGAATTCATGAATGCACTTCCTGAAACAACCAAATCTTAACAGGCTTAAGTTATTTGCTGAAGGACAATGAAAGTGAGTTAAGGGCACTAGAGGTTTGGGAAAACTCCAGAGAGGACAAGAGTGGGTCCTTCTGAGAGCTGGGAGGGTCCCTTATATACTATTCTACTGTTTGTACACTGGCAGGTATATGGTAAATCTACAGATATGCTATGCTATAGGACAAGGGTTCTGGATGGGTTGAGGGTTTAGGAATCCAGGCTGCATAGCCATGGAATGTATCTGCATCATAGGGAGTCTGGCCAATGCATGGGGGGAGGTAAACATGAGGAGAACATGTGTAGGACAGGCATGAGGCAAACATGTGTGGAATGGAATAACATACATGAGTCTAGAGTGGTTTGAGGGTTTGTATAGTCTAGACTGGTCAAGGGCTAATGGGTCTGGACCATAGCCAGGCCTGGGCCAGTGTAGAATAGTATGGTTCACATGGAAAGTAAAATAGGGGTTAATTATGTGAACAAAGTATTAGGCTTATAGCAAGCCTAAATGGCAATGGGAAAATATGGGAAAATAGCTATAAAATAGAGTGATTGGAATAGTATTATTGAGAGAGTACCAATGGTTAGATTATGGTGGTGGTCAGTAAGTTGTCAGCAAGGTGTTAGCAAGGATGTTAGCAAGGAGGTCAGCAAAGTGGTCAGCAAGGTTTAGAGTGATTGTAACAGTTCCACTTTCAAAGATGTGAAACCCAAACTTGGCACATGGTTTAGCTTGCTTATATAAACTGAACTGGGTGCAAACTGAGTGGAACTGAAACTGGTTGCCAGTTAACTGGACTGGCAACACTAAAGTCTGCTACAAATATGAGATTTTCTAACCAAAAAATGTTAAAAAAATCTCTGATTCTGAGCACCCTGCAGTGTGCCTGCATTCATGGCATGATGCTGTGACCCTGTCATCATACCTGGTGAAACAACCAAACCTTTTACAGGCTTAAGTTATTTGAGAAAGGATAATAGAGAGCAAGTCAAGGGATCTAGAGGTTTGGAAAAACTCCAGAGAGGACAAGACTGAGTCCTTCTGGGAGCTGGGAGGGTTCCTTATATACTATTCTACTGTTTGTACAGGTATATGGTAAATCTAAAGATATGCTATGCTACAGTACAAGGGTTTACATGTGTATAGGGTGTGTAGATCTAGAATGCATAGCTATAGAATGTATTTACATCATACTGAGTCATTGTGAGTCATAGTAGGGGAGGCATGAGGAAGACATGTGTAGGGTGGGCATGAAGCAAGCACATGTAAAATGGAATGACATACTACAAGTCTAGTATGGCCTAGATTTGATACAAGGGTTGGTTGGCCTAGAGCCTAAGGGGTCATACAAGTGGTAAATGATAAGGAAACATGAGTTTCTAGAGTATAATTGTGTATTTGAGGGCACTGAACCTGCCGAACCTTGTGGCTGTGCAAATCATCAATCACCATATTTGGCTAATTAGAGCTGTAGTGCATTTATCCAAGTTGTAACACAAAGTGTTTGGTGTGATTGTAACACCTGGTTACTATATAGGGAGAGAGCATGGTAGACTGTGGCTCCATGTTTTAGTAACATCTTCTTGGCATCTCATTTGTCTCTTGACTATTAGGCTACAATAGATTTCTTGTTATTTCAACTTATTTGTACTGTTACTTATGTAGGTTGTTTGTATTGCTTGCACTGAGATAGTGCTAGTCTAAGTGGGTCTGAGCTGATCTGAGCTGGTTTGAGCTGGCTCAAGTCATAGCATAGCTTAATATAATTGAAGCCATGAGCTAGATTACATAAAGTTAGAATCATAGCTTTGAGGTAACTTGGCTTATGTCATGAACTGAGATTGGTCAAAAGCTGATGTAAGCTGAAGCTGGCTCTCAGCTAGCTGAGTTGAGACAACACTAACTACTTGTAATTTTCCACAATTAAAGGGACTTATTCATGTTCTTGCAACTCCTGAAAACTAGGGTTTCACTATTTTCAAAGACTATACTAATGATGAACAGTATAGTACTATACTTTTCATGCCATGTCTTTGGTGACAATGGGTAGGATAAACTATGGTCATTCATGGTTTTGAAACCTCTGAAAACTATGGTTCTGCTTTTAAAGACTATAACAACAAATAAGTGGTATGAACTATGCTTATCCATGTCCTTGAGACTCCCAAAAACTATGGTTTCACTTTTAAGAGACTATGATGACAAATGAATGGTATAGTAAACTATGATTCCTATCTACTATTGTTAAAGAGTATGCTAATGATAAATAGTACAGTATATTATAGCTATAGTACTCATCATACCATGCCTTTGGTGACAATGAAGAAAACTATGATTCCACTTTCAAAGACTAGTGATAAATGAATGATTAAACTATGCTTATCCACATGCCCTTGAGACTCTCAAATATCATGATTCCACTTTTGAAGACTATGGTGACAAATGAACAGTATTAAATTATGCTTATTCATGCCCTTTAGATTGCCAATTTAATACTATGATTCCACTTTTAAGACTATGGTGATAAACAAATGGTATTAAATTATACTTATCCATACCCTTGAGATTTCCAATCTAATACAATGATTTCACTTTTAAAGACTATGGTGACAAATGAATGGTATTAAACTATGCTTATCCATGCCCTTGAGATTCCTGATTACTATGATTCCACTTTTAAAGACTATAGTGACAAATGAATAATATAAACTATTACTTATCCATGTCCTTGAGACTCTTAGAAACTATGATTCCACTTTTGAAAACTATAATGACAAATGAATGACATAAACTATGATTACACTTTTAAAGACTATGGTGACAAATCAAGGACACAGACTATGCTCATCCATGTCCTTGGAAACTTCTGAAAACTATCATAGTGTTATGCTTGCTCCAGGTAGGATCAAGTGATGACTTGTACAATAATGGTCACTGTGCAGCTGCAATACCTCAAACAACCACTGTGAGTCTGCTAGTTGTAGAGAGAGTCAAGGGATCTCCTAGTCTGTCTGGAGAAAGTCAAAGATTTGAGGGTCTGAAGATGCTTGAAGCTTGGGGCAAGTGATCAAGAGTTTCAAGGAGATGCAAGACAAGGTGTATTGTCAAGTAGATCTAAGCTAAGGTTACATGATGAGAGGTATGGGTTTTATATAGTGTCAAGAAGTGGTCCAAGCAAAGAGGAAGGAGACACGTCATCAGTAGGTGATGGGAGTGGATTCTGATGAAGAATGAATGACTAAAGTACAGTGGATATGATTGGAGCAGTGACATTGGTAAGTCATCAATGATAAGGTCTTAATGGGGCTTAAACAGCTAAGACACAAGTCTGAAGAGGGTACTACGGAGCGAGAGGAGGTGAAGCAACATAGAGTGAGAAAAAAGAGAATTGTAACACATATGTAGTTCCACTTCAAAAGACTATGGCAATGATGGATGGCACCAAACAATGTAAAGCTCCTGAAGACCATAGTTCCCAAATACTATGGTGATACATGAATAATACAAATTATACTTATTCATGCCCTTGAGACTCCTGAATACTATGGTTCTACTTTTAAAGACTATGACTCGGATGACAAATGAACAATATAAACCATACTTATCTATGCCCTTGAGACTCCTGAATACTATGGTTTCACTTTTAAAGACTATGGTGACAAATGAATGATATAAACTATGCCCATCCATGCTCTTGAGATTCCCAAATACTATGGTTCCACTTTTAAAGACTATGGTGACAAATGAATGGTATTAAACTATGCCTATCCATGCCCTTGAGATTCTCAAATACTATGATTCCACTGTTAAAGACTATGGTGACAAATGAATGATATAAACTCTACTTGTTGATGTCCTTGAGACTCCCAAATACTATGATTCCACTTTTAAAGACTATGGTGACAAATAAATGATATAAACTATTCTTATCCACATGCCCTTGAGACTCTCAAATATCATGATTCCACTTTTAAAGACTATGGTGACAAATGATGTCCTTGAAACTCTCAAAAACTATAGTTCCATTTTCAAAGACTGATGATAAATGAATGGTATGAACTTAGTGTGCTTATTCATAGTAATGATGAATAGGATAAACTATGCTTATCTATCTCCTTGAAAAACTTCTGAAAATTATTATTTGACTTCAAAAGACTATGGTGATGATAAACAGGATAAACTATGGTTATTCATATTCTATACTTATCCATGTTTTTAAAACTGCTAGAAACTATGGTTCTACTTTTTAAAGACTATGATGACTCAAAGTGAACAATATAAACTATATTTTTTTTATGTTCTTTATGGTTCCACTTCTAAAGACTATGATGACAAATGAATAATATAAACTATGCTTATCCATATCCTTGATGCTCTCAAAAACTATGATTCCACTTTTAAAGACTATGGTGATAAATGAATGGTATTAAACTATGCTTCTTCATGCCCTTGAGATTCCCAAATACTATGATTCCACTTTTAAAGACTATGGTGACAAATGAATGATATAAATTATACTTATTCATGTCCTTGAGACTCCTAATTTTAATACTATGATTCCATTTTGAAAGGTATGGTGACAAATGAATAGTATAAACTATACTTAATGTCCTTGAGACTTCTAAAAACTACAGTTCCACTTTAAAGACTATGATGACAAATGAATAGTATAAACTATACTTATCCATGTTCTTCAAACTCTCAAAAGCTATGGCTCCACTTTTAATGACTATGGTGACAAATGAATAATATAAACTATGCTTATCCATATCCTTGAGGCTCTTAAGTACTATGATTCCACTTTTAAAGACTATGGTGACAAATGAATGGTATTAAACTATGCTTATTCATGCCCTTGAGACTCCTGAAAACTATAGTTCCACTCTTAAAGACTACAGACAAATAAATAGTATAAACTATACTTATCCATGTCCTTCAGACTCTCAAAAACTATGGCTTCACTTTTAAAGACTATGGTGACAAATGAATAATATAAACTATGATTCCACTTTCAAAGACTATGGTGACAAATGAGTGGTATTAAACTATGCCTATTCATGCCCTTGAGCTACTTGTATGGCTATGCTTCTCTTGGTGAGACCTGTCCTTCAACTTTGACTCTCCTACTGGCATGACCTAGACTTCCTCTATTCTTGACTTGACTACTCTACCAGGAACTAGGACTCTACTTCCATTACTGGTAGCTTAGAATGATTACACTTCTTGACTTGACTATCTTCCCTTGGCTCAGCCATGCCTACTGCTTTAACTACCCCCTGTCACCTCTCTTGACTACCCTGCTATTGCTTGACTATCTTGTCATCTATATTGACCACTCTGTCATCTTATCACACTGTCTTGACTATCTTGTTATACTACCTTGACCATGACTACCCTATCACACACTCCTAATTATTTTGCCACACCCCTTTACTATCTCTGCCATACTTTTGACTACCCTCAGGCTGCACTCTTGACTACTCTGTCAGCTCTTGACTGTCTTGTCATATTACCTTCACCTATGCTGCTATATTCTTGACCCTGCCACCTCTAGTCTAGTCACCCTTTTGACTGTTCTGTCATACTGTTTTGACTAGCTTACCTATACTATTATCCCCTAGCCAGCACACATGTCATGATGGATCACTCTTCTTAGAAGGCCTTCATGAAATTAGAAGCCTTCATGATTACACTTCCTTGGTGGGATCTATTCTTGAAAACATTGACAAATAGGAGCAAATAATTTGGACTATCCTGCCATCTCTTAGATTATACCCTGCCATACTCTTGGACTTTCTTCCCACTTTTCAATAAAGCCCTGGTTGTTAGGAGTGGCCCCCCCTCCCCCCCAACTCAAAGGTGGCTAGTCACCCCCTTGACTGTTCACCTGTAGTATTACCTCCTGGCTAGCACACATGTCATGAATGGATTGCTCTTTCTCAGAAGTTGCCCCCCTCTCCCCATGAAATTAGAAGCTTTTATGACTACACTTCCTTAGTGGGATCTATTAATTTGGACTATCCTGCCATCTCTTAGACTATGCTCTGCCCTACTTCTTGAATGACAAGGGGACTCCTTGAACTACCCTCAGACTATCTCTTAGAACTGGTTGACACTGAAGGTAGGTATTTGAGACTTCCAAACACTATGGTTTCACTTTTGAAGACTATGGTGACAAATGAATTATATAAACTGTTACAATCATAGCAAACTCTATGGTCAATCACTGAAGTGACTAGCCAGTCACTACTAGGAGTGACTGACAAGGAGTGACTGACATACCCACTATAGTAACTGACAACTACAATCACTAGCAACACAACCATATGCCATTAACCATTGGTACTTCTCTCAATAATACTATCCTAATCACTCTATTTTATAGCTATTTTCCCATATTTTTCCATTGCCATTTAGGCTTGCTATAAGCCTAATACTTTGTTCACATAATTAGCCCCTATTTGAGCATCTATTCTACACTGGCCCAGGCCTGGCTATGGTCCAGACCCATTAGCCCTTGACCAGTCTAGACTATACAAACCCTCAAACCACTCTAGACTCATATATGTCATTCTATTCCACATATGTTTGCCTCATGCCTACCCTACACATGTTCTCCTCATGTTTACCTCCCTCCATGCATTGGCCAGACTCCCTATGATGCAGATACATTCCATGTCTATGCAGCCTGGATTCCTAAACCCTCAGCCCATTCAGAACCCTTGTCCCATAGCATAGCATATCTATAGATTTACCATACACCTGTACAAATAGTAGAATAGTATATAAGGGACCCTCCCAGCTCCCAGAAGGACCCAGTTCTGTCCTCTCTGGAGTTTTCCTAAACTTCTAATGCCCTTGACTTGCTTTCACTGTCCTTCTACAAATAACTTAGGCCTGAAAAGATTTGGTTGTTTCATAAACTATGCTTATCTATATCCTTGAGGCTCTCAAAACTATGGTCCCACTTTTAAAGACTATGGTGACAAATGAACAGTATTAAATTATGCTTATTCATGCCCTTTAGATTGCCAATTTAATACTATGATTCCACTTTTAAGACTATGGTGACAAACAAATGGTATTAAATTATACTTATCCATACCCTTGAGATTCCCAATCTAATACAATGATTTCACTTTTAAAGACTATGGTGACAAATGAATGGTATTAAACTATGCTTATCCATGCCCTTGAGATTTCTGATTACTATGATTCCACTTTTAAAGACTATAGTGACAAATGAATAGTATGAACTATTACTTATCCATGTCCTTGAGACTCTTAGAAACTATGATTCCACTTTTGAAGACTATGATGACAAATGAATGATATAAACTAGCATGCTCACTGGCATCCATGTTCTTGAGACTCCCAAAAACTACAGTTCCACTTTTAAAGACTATGGTAACAAATGAATAGTATTAAACTATGCTTATCCATGCCCTTGAGATTCCTGATTACTATGATTCCACTGTTAAGACTATAGTGACAAATGAATAGTATAAACTATTGCTTATCCATATCCTTGAAGCTCTCAACAACCATGATTACACTTTTATAGACTATGGTGACAAAGGAATGATATAAACTTGCATGCTTACTGGCATCCATGTCCTTGAGACTCCCAAAAACTACAGTTCCACTTTTAAAGACTAGTATGATGTTAAATGAATAATATAAACTATGCTTATCCATGCTGTTGCCAGTGAGACTCCCAAATACTATGATTACACTTTCAATGACTCTAGTTGACAAATGAATGGTATAAACTACACTTATCCATGTCCTGGAGACTCTCAAAAACCATGGCTCCACTTTTGAAGACTATGGTGACAAATGAATGGTATACACTATACTCATCCATGTCTCTGAGACATCTGAAAACCATGGTGACAAACAAAGAACACAGACTATGCTCATGCATGTTCTTGGAAACTTCTGAAAACTATCATAGTTCCACTTCAAAAGACTATGGCAATGATGGATGGCATTAGGCATCTGCATGGGTATGGGCAACCCACGTGGGTTGTGAGTTGGGTACAGCGTGGGTATGGGTATGGGTCGGACTTTCTGTACCCATGGCAAACCCATACCCAACCCATGGGTTCATGGGTATTGTCTTGGCAACTCCTAGGGTACTCTCGGCCTGCTAAAGACAATGATTTCATACAGTTACTGCTCTACTACCAGTCTATATCACACATTACAGGCATACAGTAGTGACTAAACAGTATTCTAAGTGATTTTGGATGCCCTTTGTATACATAGATTGTCAATTTTGAACAAAACCCATGGGTAACCCGTGGGTTTATCCAACCCATAGCATACCCTCACTAACCCACGGATATACCCATACCCACAGCGTGGGTCTGGGTAAATTGTGGGTATGGGTATGGGTATGACCTCCGATACCCTGGGGTATACCCACGCAGATGCCTAGATGGCATCAAACAATATGAAGCTTCTGAAGACCATAGTTCCCAAATACTATGGTAACACATGAATAATACAAACTATACTTATCCATGCCCTTGAGACTCCTGAATACTATGGTTCCACTTTATAAACTATGCTTATCCATGCCCTTAAGACTTTTGAATACTATGGTTCTGCTTTCAAAGACTATGGTGACAAATGAATGATATAAACTATGCTTATCCATGCCTTTAAGAGTTTTGAATACTATGGTTCTACTTTTAAAGACTATGATGACAAATGAACAATATAAATCATACTTATCCATGCCCTTGAGACTTCTGAATACTATGGTTCTGCTTTCAAAGACTATGATGACAAATAAATGATATAAACTGTACTTATCCATGCCTTTAAGACTTCTGAATACTATGGTTCTACTTTTAAAGACTATGGTGACAAATGAACAATATAAACCATACTTATCCATGCCCTTGAGACTTCTGAATACTATGGTTCTACTTTTAAAGACTATGGTGACAAATGAACAATATAAACCATACTTATCCATGCCCTTGAGACTCCTGAATACTATGGTTTCACTTTCAAAGACCATGGTGACAAATGAATGATATAAACTATGCCCATCCATGCCCTTGAGATTCCCAAATACTATGGTTCCACTTTTAAACACTATGGTGACAAATGAATGGTATTAAACTATGCTTATCCATGCCCTTGAGATTCCCAAATACTATGATTCCATTTTTAAAGACCATGGTGACAAAATGAATGATTCAAATACTATGATTCTACTTTCAAAGACTATGATGACAAATGAATAGCATAAATTATGCTTATCCATGTCCTCAAGGCCCTCAAAAAGTATGGTTCCACTTGTAAAGACTATGGTGACAAATGAATAGTATGAAATATGTCTTTGAGACTCTCAAATATGTACTATGATTCCACTTTTAAAGACTATGGTGACAAATAAATGATATAAACTATGCTTATCCACATGCTCTTGAGACTCTCAAATACTATGGTTTCACTTTTAAAGACTATGGTGACAAATGAATAGTATAGTTTAAACCATGCCTCAAATCTATGCCTTTGAGACTCCCAAATACTATGGTTCCACTTTTAAAGACTATGATGACAAAGCTCTCAAATACTATGATTCCACTTTTAAAAGATGATGGTGACAAATGAATGGTATAAACCATGCTCATGAGACTTTCAAATACTATGGTTCTAATTTCAAAGACAATGGTGACAAACAAGTGATATAAACTATGCTTGTCGATGCCTTTGAGACTTCCAAATACTATGATTCCACTTTCAAAGACAATGGTGACAAATAGTAAATGGTGTCAACCATGCTTATCCATGTCTTGAAGACTCTTGAAAACCATGGCTCCACTTTTTAAAGACTATGGTGACAAATGAATGGTATAAACTATACTTATCCATGTCTCTGGAGACTTTTGAAAACCATGGTGACAAACAAAGAACACAGACTATGCTCATTCATGTCTTTGAAAACTTCTGAAAACTATAGTTCCACTTCAAAAGACTATGGTGATGATGAATGGCACCAAATGATGTGTATCCATGAAAAAACCATGGTTCTACTTTTAAGGACTATGGTGACAAATGGATAGTATAAATCATGCTTATCCATGGCCCTTGAGACTCCCAAATACTATGATTCCACTTTCAAAGATAATGGTAACAAATCCATGGTGTCAACTATGCCTATCCATGTCTTGGAGACTCTTGAAAAAACCATGGCACCACTTTGAAAGACTATGGTGATAAATAAATGAACGATGTCAACTATACTCATCTATGTGAAAACCATGGGTGAAGATATAAACTATACTCATTCCCAAATGAATAGTATAGTTTAAACCATGCTTATCTATGCCCTCAAGACTCCCAAATACTATGGTTCCACTTTTAAAGACTATGATGACAAATGAATGATGGAAAACTATGCTTATCCATGCCCTTGAGCTCTCAAATACTGTGGTTCCACCTTTAAAAGATGATGGTGACAAATGAATGATATAAACTATGCTCATGAGACTTCCAAATACTGTGGTTCTAATTTCAAAGACAATGGTGACAAATAAGTGATATAAACTATGCTTGTTGATGCCTTTGAGACTCCCAAATACTATGATTCCACTTTTAAAGACAATGGTGACAAATAAATGGTGTCAACCATGCTTATCCATGTCTTGGAGACTCTCGAAAACCATGGCTCCACTTTTGAAGACTATGGTGACAAATGAATGGTATAAACTATACTTATCCATGTCTCTGTGTCTCTGAAGACTTTTGAAAACCATGGTGACAAACAAAGGACACAGACTATGCTCATCCATGTCCTTGAAAACTTCTGAAAACTATAGTTCCATTTTAAAAGACTATGATGATAATGGATGGCACCAAATGATGTGAATCCATGTCCTCGAAGCTCCTGAGGACCACTGGCATAGTTCTACTTTTAAAAGACCCACAGCAAAACTCCACATACTATGATGACAAATGAATAGTATAAACTATGCTTATCCATGTCCTCTTGAAAAACCATGGCACCACTTTGAAAGACACTATGGTGACAAATGAACAATGTCAACTATACTTATCCATGTGAAAACCATGGGTGACAAACAAAGCTCTCAAAATACTATGGTTTCACTTCTTAAAGACCTATGGTGACGAATGAAGGATATAAACTAATACTCATTCCATGTCTCTGAGACTTCCGAAAAACCATGGTGACAACAAACAAAGTTCTACTTTTGAAAGACTCACCAGCCAAACTTGACTACCATGGTGGGCAGCCTGGGCAGGCAGGAGACCCCCGGCTGACGGGTTACTTCTCTGTTAGGACCATACCACCCGCAACAGAGAAAGGAATCGGCGTGACGTGGTAGTTCCAAGCATGCTTTTTTCCGGTGAGGTCTCCTAGCGGTGCAAGGCAGTGGGGTGTCTTGCACTCAGACATAGATTCTATATTGAATTCGACTTCGAGTGAGAGAAGGTGAGGGGGTAGCAGTGAATAGCAAACGA
>JBBPUM010000388.1:0-17720 GCA_038094695.1 Chiua aff. virens | reverse complement strand
GACGACGTGCTCGACGAGCTTGTCGCCACTTTCCTTGAAGTCGATCCATTTCTCGGCACCGAGGTCGAGACACAGACGGCGTTTGTCCTCGCCACTATCTGTTTATTTGGAGGAGGGTGAGACAGAGAGACAACGTCACAAAACACGAGGGAAACGTACCTATAGCGATGACGCGGAAGCCCATCGCAATGGCATACTGAACAGCTACCAGACCAGACCACGGTGGCACGAGTCGGATGAGTTCGAAACGAGAGGGTGAAACCGTGAAACGTACTTACCAAGATGGCCTAAGCCTCCGCCAGCACCGGGGATCGCGATCCAGCTTCCGACGGGGATATTGAGAAGCTTGAGACCCTTGTAGGCGGTCACGCCCTGGTAGCATTGTGCGCTGTTCATGAATCGGGGGAGAAATATTCTGGGATTACCACTCACAGCACAGAGGACAGGTGCAGCAACAGCACTATCAAGTGATCTTGGGATCGGCGTGACATAGTAGGTCCAAGAAACCTCGCATCATTTGTTCAGATCATCTGCAGAAACAACCTCCAGAACAAGGAAGTCAACTTACAACATATTCGGCAAAGGTACCATCTGTGGTAAGGCCATGAACGAGCTGGGTAGCGCAACCTGATGCGCCATGGACCGAGTGATCATGGAGATGTACGTAAATTTCCGAGTCTGAGCGTTCCAAAAGGTACTCACATGATTCGTTCCCCATGCGGCAATCTTCGCAGTGCAGGCATGCCCGTGCGATCCACTTGACTCCAACCCTATCTCCCAAGGCAACCAGGCTATCTACCGTCCCAGCGCCGATTGCCACGACAGTGCCTACACCTTCGTGCCCACCAATACGTGGCAGCGTAGGTTTGAGCTTCCAATCGCCATTGCGGGCGTGTAAATCGCTCTGGCAGACGCCCGAATACTCGATCTTGACAAGACATTCATTGGGATTGAGCTGGGTCGGATCTGGAATAGGGTGCGACGAGAGCGTGGACATTGGTTCACCATAAGTTTGGATCTGAGCTGCGCGCTGGACGGTCGGGAGGGTTTGGGATGTCATGGTCTGTGGATAAGGACGCTTTCGCTCCGTACTGCTAAATAGTCCCGGAAAGAGTCGGCATCACTTACGTGGTACATGGTCGGATATGGTCAGATCATCAGATTTCTAGACCTCCATCTCCGTAATTGCTATTAATGTCGCGCACTTGCAAGACAGTACATGGAAGAGCGTCCAACTTCACTCGGGGTAACTTCGAGGCGGGACATATTGACGCCAGGTCACATCAACGTTTCAACTTGATCATGATGATGTTAATCTACTATAATACAATCATTTACTATTACAGCAATATCAGAGTATAAGGGCACAAACCTATATGACCCCGGGCCTACAAATTATTAATGATATACACGATCGTCCTGACCATGGGGTTGGGATACCAAACCGAGGACGATGTACACCAAAGGGAGAATTCTGAGTGGTTAAATTGATATGATATTAGATATGAGCTATGAACGAACCCACCAACGCGAGAAACGGCCTGTGCGGATCAAAATGGTCAAGAAAGAGCATAGCTGAGTATGAGTGCTCTTCCAGGAGGTCCTTCCCAAGATTAGACGTTTGAGATTATATGAGATGTTTTAGTGGGCCTCACCTGTGACAACAGAACTTTGATGGCAGAGCTATCCACTGTGAAATGGCCTGGATTCTTGTAGGAACACATAGATTTTCGGAACGTCTGCACAAGATATATGTAGTCGGGCAGAGCAGGGCCGATCCATACGGTTGTGTTCTGCGTGAATGTAGACTACCGCTTAAGATAGCGCGTCACTGGAATTGAACGGGCAAGAACAGGATTACACAGGTGCATAGCACGCATGAGGCAAGCTGACAGGATCAGAGGGGCGGTGGGATGAGAAACATGACATGTGAGAGAAGAAGTCGGAAGCAAATCACCAGTACGATCGCGCGATACGCGAAGGGATACGGATAAGATTGGGAACGTGCAATAACCTCCCCGGCAAAGCGTGAATAAGAGACGAATGATGTTGACACAAAGAAAAGAATTCCAAATTTCCAATAGTGGCATTGACACTTGGTCTGAGGTTTCGAGGAAAAAACTTGGGGACGGTGGCTCCATATGTGACAGGGAGAGAGCGGTCGACAGATTTAAGGGCTCACTGAGGTCAAGGGGTACCGGTGAAGGGGACTCAGACATGTGGCGTCGAACGGCGGGGATTGCCGTGCTCGTTCAGTTTCATCCGAATCTGCCATGTTCTCTGGGTTGCATTGAGTAGTGGTACGAACAGCAAGTATGTAAGTAGAAGGATACGTCGAGAAGATCTAGACAGTGACGAGGGTAAACAAAAGGAAGCCAGCAACCCGTGCCTCCATTTGGTCGGTCATCAATTAATCTCCCAACCTCACCTACTTTCCTCTATCCTGCTTCACTGTTACGATGATCTTTGGTTTAGTGTCGGAGTTGGGTCCGCCGGTATTGGACCCGGCCATTTCATTTTAGCATCTCTTCTTTGTCCCCGGTGATACTGGATTCGTCGCCGTTCACATTCTCCTCTTCTTGTGAGCACCTTCCTTTTGATCGTCCTTTCCATCTACTCACTCAATGCAATCTAGAAAACATGTCGACCATGCGGATCCGAGTACCATTCAAAAGGAGGAGGCATATCGACTCAAAGCAACTCTTCCCCTCTCTAGTGAGATACTACGGATTCCCGTCACCCTGTGATCTCTGCACTTGTTCTCATATACTAGCTCATACTTCTGTCATTACAGAGCTTGCCGTCCTTACAATGTTCTCCCTTCTGATCTCGCATCAAGATTTCATCTCATCCTCAACTCCGTCCTCGACCTATCTGCCAACTCTCTGCTCAGTGCTAGAGAAGAACACTCAATAGCTGCCTCTTTTCACGTCTTTTAGCTCTTCGCATTCTTTGTGCTCATCAAGCTCACTGTCATACATTCAAATACGCTACCATCCACAATTTAGCAACCCCGTCATCCCGTAATTGTCGCAGTCCGCCTTCTTCACTAATCGCATTGAAGACCCCATCCCTGCGTCGCTACCGTTGAACGCTAAACCTCCCATCTCGACTAGAATGTTCCTGGAAAGGTGGAGCCCCTGCCAATTCGGTTCTATCGTCCCTCAACGGGTTCGCTATCGTGTCATCAATCTGTATGTTATTTCACCACTACTTTCATCTTGTTTGCCACAATGCCATGCTTAAGGCTATCGTACTTTCGTCTGGCCTTGTCCAAATCGCATATAGGTCCAAATGGTCGTGTACAACGGACTTTAGACGAAACCAATCCTTCGTCGAGATCGCGCATGCGGCCCGTGAGAGCTGAGGAATGGTCGAGTCTCCCGCGTGTGCGGCCGAGTTATTGGACACCGCTGCACGAGCTGAAGAGCTCTGCGATACTTTACCCAATGCCATTATGCATTGATCGGAGCAGCTGGCCTCGCTCAGGGACGGCGGGGAGTTCAATCAAGTTCGGGTGAAGAGGGAGGCTGGGAAGGTTTGTTGGTGGATAAAAAGGCCAAATGGGACAATGAATGCGTGGCGCTGTAGCACAAACAAGAATTATTGTCACGTTCTCTTGAGAAGGTTTGCGCCTCCATAAAGTCAGAGTCCACTTTTACTGAAAAGGACAGACTTCTTTTGTGGACAGTATGTATATGCATCTGTATTCCTCAATTTCGCGTGAGGAGAGGACCGGAACTGGGGAAGAGGGTGAATGAGACAGGCAGGTGAAGCTGTTGCAATAGTCTATGCATGCTACGAGGTACCTATTCTTTTCGACCAAGTGATACGTGTTCGCTGAGATTAAGAACCCCTCGAGCATTGCGTGCTGACGTAGTGCGACGGAAAGGGCTGCCAGAGCCTCTGCAAGAAAAAGACATGGATGAAGGATAAACTCCGTATGAAAGCTGTGCAAGTTTCTGGGCTCGTGGATCTTTGTGAGTTAGTTGCGGAGAACCTCATGCAAGGTTGGGACATTGACCAAAGTTGATCTGAGGCCTGACTTCTCGAACCCTAGCTCTGGTGAACCAACGTTTTTCCCGTTCATGTACGTAGCGTCGCCAGAACTACTAAAGGTGCCCTATCTTTTACGCTAAAGAGGTGCGTTCTACTCGGCCATCATGTTTCAAATGTTTGCTTATGTCGTATAGGATCTTGAGACACTGTCAAGGGTATTTCCATGGTTTGTTGACCCGATTAAGTCGTGGTCGCATCTGAGAGGACGTACTCACTGTTGTCCATCTAATCATCTGATAAGTCATCCTCGATTCCGCATGTATTCAATATTTCAACCAGTTACCGCTACTTTCCGCTACTGAAGATCTTGAGTAGGATTCACCGCTTCGGTTCCCCTGTTGCCACGCCTCTACGAGTGACTAAAGGAGTGCAAGAAGTATCTGACGTAGGGGTGATCATCGTGCGGAGTGTTATGTCGTGACTAGTCTTGATCTATTTGTCGCAGTGTGGTTAGTTTGTTATTGGGCGAGCCCTGAGTCAGTGAGCTGAGCGCTGAGCCTGCTCGAAATCCGGAGATGGGCCTTTCCTCGAGTATCTTAGCTGATGCCACGAAAATTCCCTCACGTATGAAGTTCATACCCCCGAGTCATGAATAGCTATATACAATTGAGAGTTATACACTTACGGTCAACCCTACATACTGATCTACTCTGCCATTTGAAGAGTTGTTGTAGACTGTTGATACGCTCTAATGGGCAATGCGCAACATCCGACAAAGCCCGACGCTCGACCCTGTTCTTATCAACCAAGTCTCCCGCATAATTTTTTTGCTATGCAGATCGACAACATCAGGAAAAAATGTGGACAGTTCCGAATCCTTGTCATCGGCCGAGCCAACGCTGGCAAAACGACACTTCTCAAACAAGTCTGTCACTCGACAAAGAAGCCAGAGATCTATGACGGAGAGGGAAGAAAGGTGGGTTTGTATACAGACCTCATGTTTCTCCTCATGCTGAGTGTACTGATCGTTTGCGATCAGGTCGATCTAGATCAGCTTCAAGGCTCTGCAGACGTGAGTAGCAACAGATTGTCCATCGGCTTTGGCAGTGGTCACGACCTCATGCGTCACAAGCGGGGAGAACACGACATTGAGAACGAGTTGGTTTTCCGAAGCAACCCTGATTTTGTCTTTCACGACTCTCGTGGCTTTGAATCTGGCAGCGTAGAGGAGTTTAACCAGATGAAGGACTTCGTCACTGAGCGTGCCAAGTCGCAGTACCTCAAGAAGCGTGCTCACGTTATTTGGTGAACTCATAGAATTGCATGTACGACACACTAATTACAGCTATTGTTGAGTAGGTACTGCATCCCGATGGATCAGCAACACCGCGCCATCTTAACTGCGGAAGAAAAGTTTTTTGATGAGTGCGAAACAGGAGATGGTAAGTTCTTCTTGGGCGTGTTTCCTTGTCGCTTTCATTGTATGGACACAGTTCCTGTTGTGGTCGTGTTTACAAAATGTGATGCATTTCAACTATTTGCTGCTACTGCCTTGACTACTGAGGAGAAGAGACTACCTCAAGAGAAGAAGCTTGCCAAGATGAGTCAGCATGCTGAAAGGATGTTACAGGAGAGCACAGTTCGAATTTGGGAAGGGCTGCAAGAAAGAAAAAATCCACCAAAAGTGTATGCTGTAATCAAAGGTCTGTACAGATGTTAGAAATGTATCAGGCTGTGGGTATATCACTCTGCTTGTAGATTTTACCAAATGCAAGGATGTATACAAGATTCTAATGCAAAGGACTGCAGCTGCCTTGAATAATGAGGCACTGGGGGTGCTTGTTGTGGTCACTCAGAGTGCAAACATTATGCTGTGCATTAAACATGCTGTTGATAGGTGTGTGACTATTCACATTTTCACTGTATGTTTTACAGCATGTTGTAGGTTTTTACTACCACTGGTTTTCAAAACATTTTATTCAGTGGGATCATTTAGTAAGAAAGATCAAGAGGAGTTGATGAAAGGGATAGCTTCATGGTTCCCACATGTCAAGGTGTGATACTAGCAGTGTTACATTGTTTATCATCTTGCTGAGTTTGTATGGTGTCACCAGGTGAACAATGTGATAATAATAGTGGAAAGTATAAACTGATGTTTTTTCACATATAACTATCTCTACTATGGTCTATTCTCTCATTCATAGACAGTAGTAAGTGACTTGGAATTGAGTATTATTTAAGGTCTCAGTCATTTTGTTCTCCCACTTACAGCAAGTGAGTATATGGTCTATTGTTAGAGACTCTAGAATCATTCTGATTCTATGTCTGATTCTACCATCATCTTGTGCACTTATTCATAGGATGTAAGTAGGCTGACTATTGTTGAAGGTCTTAGTATCATTCTGACCTGTGTCTACTGTTATTTTGATCCCTCATTCACTTAGCCTGTAAGTAGATTAAATATTATGAGAGGTATCAGAGTTGTTCTAATGCATATGCATATCTACTATCATTTTGCTCCCCTATAGGGGGTAAGTTGTCTGATTGTTGTTAGTGAGCTCAAAGCTCTAATCTATTTCTTTACTATTATCTTGCTTCCTTTTCATAGGAAGTAGGTGGTCTTGCTACTATTAGAGGAGTTATAGTATCTGACCCATTTCTACCTCTACTGCCATTTTGTGCTATCATTTCTAGCAAGTAAGATAATCTATTGTCAGAGGTATTGTGAGATATTCTGACCTATGTGCATTATATCTATGGTCATTTTGTTTCCTCTCATAGTTTGTAAGCAGACTGACCATTGCTAGAGATCTCAGAGGCATTCTAATTCATGTCTGTTCTGCTGCATCTTGTGTTATTATTCATAGCGAGTGAGTGATCTATTCTAGAATGTTTCTAAGCTATTCTGAACCATATCCATCATTTTTGCTGTCTTATTCTCCAATTATAGTATGTAAGTGATCTAATAATTATTGAGATTATTATCTTCTTTCTCATGGATCTTACTATATTGGTTGATGTCTTATTATATAATACAGTATGTAAGTTGTAGTCTGTTTGAGGTCTCATCTCTTTCAGACTTTTCTTATTTATGCTGTATCTCATGCTACATTGGTTTTGATTTATAGTTTGTGAGTAATCATTAAATTGCTATTAATGATCTTAGAGTTAATCAATCATCCTTTCTTGTGTAGTTTGTAAGTGATTGAGGTATTGTTGGCATTATTGAAGTCACTCTAATCTATGGTCATCATCATGATATCTACTACCACCTTGTTCTTTCACTCATAGGAAGTAAGTGTCTGACTGTTATTGAAGGCTTTATGTTCACCTTGATCCATGGTCATTTCTATTGTCACCCTATTCATTTATTTATAGAAAGTAAGATATTGATATGACTTTTATCAAAAGCCTTAATTCTAAAGTCATTCTAATTTCTATTTACACTATTGTTACTTGTTCTTAAACATCTACAGATAGTAAGTGGTCTTGGAATATTGGTTTTTATTTGTGCTCATGTAATTCTATTTCATAATTGTAGTTTGTGAGTAAAAAAAAATACTATTAGTTGCATCATATACTTTCTGCTATTATCTCTTAGGATGTAAGATCATCTTGAACTTGTTTCATTTGTTTTTATCTAAGTATATCTATATCATCTTCACCCCTTAGAAGGTAATATAAAATTGTTCTACATTTACTTGTTCTTACTCTTATTTCATAGGAGGTTTGTTAGCTTATTTCATTTTTTAGAAAATCATGATTATTTTATTCATTTACAGTTATTAAGCTTTATAAAGGTTTGTTCATTCATAAAAATCAATACATTCCATATTTAATTGTTTTTTGAGACTAGAGTTCAGTTAATTGTGATGCAACAATATATCTGACTTATTCAAAATCAATGGTATTTACTTTATTCTCTTGTACTAGAATTTTTCTTATATTATTTTACATGCTCAGCTTCCATGGATATTTGAGTTAGACTCATGGAAAGGAGTTCTTTTACTGGGTATTGGTCAGTCTTTATTAGTATTTGGTTCCTGTTGTTAAAATTTATATAGAATCTATCATCATCATGGAGCACTCTTTTTACCTTCATCAACAAGATAATCAAGAACCAGTTGGAACAGCTGTTCATTTATACAAGTCATCTGGAATATGTACTGAAGTTCAGCAAGCAGTATCTATACTTATTTCTCAGTTCAACTTCAAGGATAAACAGGGGATGAAAGAAGCCACTATGGATTTGATTTTGAAGAACCTTATATGTAAGCAATATTTTATGCAATTATGTAGACTGATTAAAAACACTGTAGTTAAGAACAGTTCTATGTGAAATTCAATGTACTCAATGATGAAAACATTTTATTGGAATAAAAACTAACTACAGGCATATAGTATATGCATATTATCACTGAATGCCCTGATACATTGTATGATGATGTTGGTCATATGAATAACAACCTCCTCTTTAGTTATACAATCTCAGTACTAGATTGTCAAAATAATGGTCTGGCTCAGAGTCATGGTCCATAAACATAGGTCTAACTTGAAGATTTGATAATATAATGTGCATTTAACAATGGTCTATTTTTATTCAACTAGAATGTTCCATGACATTCACATTATTCAAGTTGAACATTAAGCTTCTGAGTCACATAGAAATACACTTAGCTGTTATGTTTTAACCAATCTATACAGCTCCCAAATCCCAATAGTATGACTCACATATAAGATGCTTGGAAACTAGCTCCATAATGGCCTCTTTCATCCATTGTCTATCCTTGAGGTTGAACTGAGAAATAAGCACAGATACTGCTAGCTGAACTTGGGCATGTATGCCAGATAACTTGTATGATTGAGTAGCTGTTCCAACTGGCTCTTGGTTACCTTGCTGATGAAGATGAAAGGAATGCTCCATAATGATGATAGAATCTATGAATATGTCACAAAACCAGAATTTGAACAATAACAAATACTAACCAATACCCAGTGAAAGGGCTGCTTTCCATGGATTTAAGATCCATGGAAGCTGAATACAATAATATGAGAAATATTCTAGCACAACAATAAAGTACTTACTACTGATTTTGAATATGTTGAGTGTACTGTGGCATCACATTCTACTGAACTCTAATGTCAAACATGATAAAATCAGTAATTAGTACACAACATATAAAATAAACAAACCTCTATGGACATCCATGACTATTTATATTAAAATAATTATTAATTTGCTCAAACCCACAAAATATAACAAACCTCCTATAAAATAAAGATAAACATAAGTAAAAACAGAATAATTTTCTCTCACCATCTAGAGGACAGAGATAGAATAGGATCATTAATGAATAAAAACAAGTCAATCAACATTAAGATAGAATTACATTCTGAAACATGATAGAGGGAATAAAAACCATCTGGGACATTTATCAATTATGATAGTAAGTCCACCCACCATCTATTAATGAGATAACAGAGGGATAGTAGAAATAAGCAAGATTAGATCAACTTGGATATATTCTACAATAAAACAGTTAAATCACTTACTCCCTACAAATTAAAGAATAAGGTAAAAATAGAAATGGATCAATGATTTCAAGGTCTTCCATAATAGTTAGATACTTACCATATCCTACAAATAAGAAAATATGACAGTAGCAGATATATGTATAAACAAGAGTTAAAATGACTTTGATATTTTTACCACAGTTCAACCACCTACTTCCTACAGATGAGAGAACAAAGTAGCAGTACAGAGAGATATAGATTAGACTTGTGACTCTGACACCTCCAATAGGAAGCTGACCACTTACAAACTACAAATAAAAAACAAAAATGCCAGTATACATGGGTATGAATTAGAGTAACTCCAGAACTTTCAATAGAAAGCCAGTCACTTACAAGCTATAAACCAGAGAATAAAGCAGAAGCATAGATGAATATAGATCTGAGTAACTCTAGCACTTCTCAGTAATAGTTAGATCACTTACATACTAATGAATAATAAAACAAAGTGGTAGAAAGTGAATATAAATTAGAATTTGAAATGACTCTGACACTTTCAATAACAGTTAGACCACTTACATCCTGTGAAATCAGCATGAATGACAAATCAAGATATTAGTAGAAATGTTAATGGATGAGCATGACTTTAAATTATTCAATGCCACTTACACGCTATAAGTGATATAATAAGATAACAGTATCATATATAAGGATGACTCTGAGATCTTCAATAGTAGTTGGTTTACTTACAAACTATAGATAAGGGAAAGAAATAGTAGCAAGATAGAGATTGATCAGAATGACTCTGAAACCTCTGACAATAATTAAACCACTCACTTCCTATGAATGGGATGATAAGATAACAGGTAGAGATATACATGGATCAGGATAACTTGGAACCTCCAATAATAGACAAACCACCTACTTGCTACCAATATGAAAGTGATAGTATGATAACAGAGATATGTAGGTATATATCAGAATGGCTCTGAGACATCCAATAGCTATTACAGTAAGGCCACTTACAAACTGTGAGTGACATCAACAGATAGTAACAGAGATAGTCCATTAGACTACCTACTTGCTATGAACAAGAGAACAAGACAATAGCAGAATGCCAGAGGTAGACATGGATCAGGATGACTCTAGGACTATCAAATATAATCAGTCTACTTACTATCTGTGATTGAGAGAATATGATAATAGTGGAAACAGCCATGGGTAAGTGTCAGTTGATATTCCTCAATTTATCATAATATTTGATCACCTTGTTGTATCACACAGATTTAGTAGGGTAATAAAAAATACAATATCATACCTTGACATGTGGAAACCATACAGCTATTCCTTTCATCAATTCCTCCTGATCTTTATCACTGAATGATCCCAACGAGGAAAATTTTTTAGATATCAATGGTAGTAGAAACCTGCAAGATGTTATGAAAAAACACAATGAAATCATATAGAGTGACATACCTATCCACAGCACACTCAATACATAACATGATGTTGGCACCTGGAGTAGTCTGAAAAAGCATTTTCAATGCTTCATCATTCAATGCAGCTGCAGTCCTTTCCAACACAATTTCACACCCTTCACTGGACCTGTCCATATCTGTAGACATGAGCAATACAGTGACACATCTTCTTTCATGATGCTCATGCAAACCTTTGACTCTAGCATATACTTTTGGTGCATTCTTGCATTTTTGCAGCCTTTCCCAAATTGTGGCTGTACTTTCTTTTAGCATCCTCTCAGCATATTGTTTTAGCTTGACAAGTCTTTCCTCCCAAGGTAGTCTTTTTTCCTCAGCTGTCAAGGTGGCAGCAGCAAACACTTGGAAGGCATCACATTTTGTAAACACAACCACAACAGGAACTGCATCCAGTCAATGAATGAGAAAGAAAGTATATTCAAGGTTTTACCATTTCCTGTTTCACATTCATTAAAAAACTTTTCCTCTGCAGCAAGTATGGCACGATGCCTTTGATCCGCAGGAATACAATACCTTGTCAACAACATGTCACAATTAGCACATTCTAGGTGAGTTGCTGTTTGTTTACCATATAGCATGGACACGTTTCTTGAGGAGCGTTGTCTTAGCACGCTCAGCGATAAAATCCTTCAGCTGGTTAAACTCGTCTATGCCACCGGCTTCGAAGCCACGAGAGTCGTGAAAGACAAATCCAGGATTGCTTCGGAAGACCATCTCATTCTCGATGTCGTGCTCCCCCAGCTTGGGATATGTGAGATATGATGATGGGAATCGATGGTAAATCTGGTCCTTACTTCGGCAGATCCTTCAATCTGTGCTAGATCGACCTGATCGTCAACCATCAGTGCATCAGCGAGACCAAAAACCCCAGGCTGGCACGCGAACACACCTTTCTCCCCTTTCTGTCGTAGATCTCTGGACCCTCCCTCGAGTTACAAATTCGTTTGAGAAGTGTCCTCTTGCCAGCGTTGGCCCGGCCGATAACAAGAATTCGGAACCGTCCAAATTTCTCTCTGATGTTGTTGATCTGCATAGCAAGAATTTAAGCGAGAGGGTTTATGGATAGGAACTGGGTTACGTTGAACGTAGAACAGTTTAGTGATATCGACCTAGAGCAGTGTCAAACAACGTACAACAAACTCATTCGAGTGACTCCCGATCATGCAAATGCCATGGTCATACCAGTGAATGCCGCAGAACTAACATGCGGCACAGTACATCGAGAATGTATGTAACTACCAATTTTACGTTTTGTCACGAGTCAGGAGCATGCATTCCAAAAATAGGATTCGTATCGCTACTCATTAGTTGCCAGTGAAAGGGTATTCCAGCCAGGCTTATCCTGTTGATAGTGCAGCTGGTAAATAACTCAGCAACGATGTCCAAACCTCCATTGCGACAAATTGATCATCAGTGAAGTAAGGACATGACGCTCAGCACGACGATCCCGCATGCATTAGAATGCCTTTGGTCTCCTGCGGAGATGAAGCAACAAGGGAAGCCAAATCAATAAACCTGTTAGTGGTCGTCAGTGACGGTCAAACACATTCAATAATGGCAAATTGGAGGTAGTGAAAACCGGTTGAACTACGGAATTCTGGATGTAGAGCGAGCGCTTCCCACTTCACCGCTGCATTATAAGATAGTAAGTGAATCCATGGGATGGCTCACCAGACAATTAGATGACAAACCACTAGTGCATCTAGTGATCCTCCTGCGATGCCTGCAACTACGAAGAGTCGTGACCAATACGCAGACGAGGTAGAAAAAGCAACGACCCATTACACAGGGCTTCTTGGATACGACTAAGGTGTTTTGTACGTGTCTCTCAAGATACTAGATGAGGTTGTAAAAAAATGCCTGAACATGACTGTCGAACAATACGTACCTCTTTAACGCGTTGAAACTAGTACTGGTGCCCCACCATGGATCCCACACGCACAAAAAAAAAAAACATTGATTTGTCAAAAATCAGGATCCGAACAGTAAGGTGTCGATTAGGCATGGTCTCCAGATCGTTTTGATCGACACTATCAGGATCTTCAAGAATCGATGGTGGACTTGGGTTACGAATTTCCTTGCTACCACCTCCAACCACCTCCACGGGTCTAGAGATCCTGGATCAGAGCTTTCATCTCGCTCTGGAACAAGAGGACTTTGACGCAAATAATTTCACCGGAGGATGCTAAGTTGTTGCGCCTGGAAAAGTTCCCATGTCTCGGCTTGGAGGGACTTATGCTCCGCTGTTATACGAAAGAACCACAAACCCGTGAACTTGCGCAGGTTCGTCCACGTCCCTCGGGTCCTTTCTCGCAGGAGCTCCAGCAATCCTTTTCAATCAGGCCACGCCAGCCTGCAAAGTCTTAACAGTCCTTGATATTAGTGAGCCCATACTAGTCCAGATCGCTCAGCCGAAGGTACCTCTCAGAATGTCTCGAACATTGCGATACTCTCACTCCTGTCTCTTAGCTACGTCCACTCTCTTCTCCAGCTCCAGGCTCCGACCCCAAATGGAACTGACAAGCGCGGCAGCCGTGCGCATCGTTCGCGGAAGAAATCTTCCGTCCATCCGAGAAGAAGGCATAGCAGTCCTCTGCCAAGAGAATGTGCCATTCTTACTTTTTCCTGTACCGCCTCGTGTCCACTCTCCCATCCGGTCTTCCTCGAAGCGCTCTCAGCCTCCCACTTCACTCAGCCTTGGCCATGCTCCCCTAGGATTTTGGCTAGCCAAGCCAAGTCTTCCGGTCGCTGCGTCATTGCATTGAGCAGATTATCGCGCCCGGGGTCCCTTTATCCAGGTGGACATGTCCAACCCTCGTTGCGACGTGGACGTTTTCAGCTCGTGCAGCTACTTCCAATAACCGGCCCCAAATAGAGTCCGAATCGGCCTTCGCTCAGAAATCAACCTTGCGTGTGCCGCGGGCCGCATATACACTCTCAACGAAGCCTTCGTTGGGTTTGAGGTCTGCTGTACGCGGCCTTTTTTGACCTTTTCAAGGATATGGTTTGGATGAGATCCCAGTGATGCCCTAAAGAATGGCGCGATGGCAAATAAGGCAGGGCATGACTGAGGTGAACAACGTAAAGGATCAGGGGCACGACAGTGAGTCCAAGGATAGAGCCAAAACGACCGGGGCACCACCTTTCCAGGAACATCGTCAAGGCGGGATGTTTGAAATTCAATGGATCTTGACGCATGTATCGGCCTCCCAATGAAGATATGCGATCACTATGAGGTGGGGGTGACGAGTCGACACGGATGATAGCGCATTTGGATCTGGAGAACCGGATGAAGTGTGTACGAAGTGTACAAGGAAAGTGGCGAACCTGAGAGGAGTAATATCGACTACTGAATGACCATCACTGACGCTGAGCGGAGAGTGCAGAGATAGGTCAAGAACGGGGCTGAGGACGAAATGGAATATTGTGCAAAACCTTCTGAGAAATGTATCCTAGCCTGGGCTCCACTGTGTTTCGACTATTCAAGAGGGAATTGGAAAAAAAATGGCGAGCGCCGTGACAGAGACGGAGAACGGTAAGAGAACAAGCGCCGAGGTCACGAGGCGGAGATACGCGTGTCGTGAGGCAAAGTTGCCATTCGAGCCCGTCCGTTCAGGTTCTTGTACCGCACTCGCATCTGTTGAAATGTTTCCCAGGCTATGTCGAGTACCGGCACGAAGAAGTGAATAGATTGAAAGGATAGTCAAAAGGAAAGTGCTCACGAGAAGTAAGAATCGAATGAAAATGACTCCAGATCCAGCAAGACCGAGGGAAACGACGAGACGACAAAACGAGATAGCTATGGTGAGGTAACCGAAGACACACCACTGACGAATCCAAACAGGGTTCCCGTGGTGAAAAAAGTGATCGAAATCGACGGCCCAGATCATATGTCCAGTTGTCTTCATGGCTGATGGGAGACACGGACGGGCTGGTGGGTTAGGAGGAAAGATCCGCAAGATACGGATATACGATGGGAAGGAAGTAGGAAAGTCGGCAGACATGGAGGGGTGGGTGTGGAACATTGGGGTGTTGCACGGTGGGAGGTGGATTGCAAGCGGAACAGAAGGTGTTTGATGCAGAGAGCGGAGAATTCGTGACTGAGCTGAAAGGACACGTAGGGTGATCGTCAGCTTGTTGAACTTGTCTCTGGACGGGACGAAAATCGCGACCGTGACAGGGTCTCAAGACCACATTGCTCGCATTTCGAGTTGGTCATTTTCAAGTGGCGACGAACGAGATTCTCACACGCATCTTCATATGGGTGCCGTTTCAAGTTACGGTGTCAAACCTCGGTCGTGGATGTGACTGGTGTTACACTGAGTACCCTGGCTCAGCTACCCTGCATGTATCGACACCTCGTTTTTCGCCTGTGGGTATAGGACCTTTTGTTGCAGATGCAGGCATTCCTCGCCACAACCAATCCTCAGAGAGACTGATCGTAGCTTAGGTTTGGGACAGGACGCCGGTTTACGGTTGCTCTTGTGTCGGCTGGATGATCCATGGTATGTAATCGTTTCGAGATGATTTAACCCGCCGTTCTTATATGCCTTGTGTGTTTATGCTCGAGTTGCATGTAAAGTGAATGGGGTCGGTGATGGGCTGAGCATCGCCAAGTGGCAAGTCCGGGCTGAGGCACCACCAGCAAGGTGGAGAATATATGTATACATACATAGATTACTTCATGTTGGATATCTCTTTCCGCATGCAGACTGACGTTTCCCAGGACAGCCTGTGTGTAGTTAACCAGGAACCTGATACAGCCGAATCCTGATCGCTTGAGGGAGACAATTGTCAGATCTTGAGCACCACCCTTCCCACAATCTTGCCATGTTCCATCTCGTCAAATACGCTGCAACCAGTCGCGTTAGCACCTTACATGCACACACTACCACAAGCTAGATACATACGCTTCGAGCTCCTCGAGGGGTCGGACCGTATAGTGAACAGTCACCTTTCCCCTTGCTACAAGTTCCAGCGCCTCGATCGCGTCCTGACGATTTCTTTAGCAACAACAATTAGCGACCCGGTACGAGCATCAGACAGAAGTTACTAACCCGGTCATGGACCCTATGAGCTTGAGTTGCTGATACCGATCGAGGTCAGCTCGCCGTACAAATACAATCACCAAGGGAGACGCCTACCTTGCCAACCAAGACATCGAAGGGGACTGGCAGCGTCGTTGACGAAGGTACCCCAAGGAGGAGCACCGTTCCTGTCAGTCGGACGTAGTAACACGCCTGAGCATACGGCGCAGCCTATGTACATGCGGGGATGGAACATGCCAAGCGAGAAGGTCGAGCATGAACACACACATCCAACGTAGAAGATTCGGACAACTTACCGCGCCGGCTGTCACGAGCGCTGCCCAGGGCCCGACTCCATCTGCTGCCGCGACGACATGCTCGACGAGCTTGTCGCCACTTTCCTTGAAGTCGATCCATTTCTCGGCACCGAGGTCGAGACACAGACGGCGTTTGTCCTCGCCGCTATCTGTTATTGGAAAAAAAGAATGGGACAGATGGTCCGGGCATTCCAACGTCACAAAACACAAAGGGAAACATACCTATGGCGATGACACGAAAGCCCATCGCGGTGGCATACTGAATAGCTATCGGACCAGACCGTCGGATGGGTGTTTGAGATGAAACAACAGGGAAGAGCCGTGAGACATACTTACCAAGATGGCCTAAACCTCCGCCAGCACCGGGGATCGCGATCCAGCTTCCGACAAGGATATTGAGAAGCTTGAGACCTTTGTAGACCGTCACGCCCTAGTAGCATTAATATTGTGCACTTTTCATACATCGGGGGAGAGGTATTCTGGGATGACCACTCACAGCACAGAGAACAGGTGCAGCAGCAGCACTATCAAGTGATTTTGGGATCGGCGTGACATAGTGGGTCCACGAAACCTCGAACCATTTGTTCAGAACATACGGCCGAAACAAGCACCAGAACAAGAAATTCAACTCACAACATATTCAGCAAAAGTACCATCCATGGTAAAGCCATGAACGAGCCGGGTAGGGCAGCCTGATGCACCATGGACCGAGCGATCATCAGGAGATGAACGTAGATTTCCGAGTCCAAGGGCTCCAAAAAGTACTCACATGGTTCGTTCCCCAAGCGGCACTCTTCGCAGTGCAAGCACGTCCGCGCGATCCACTTGACTCCAACCCTATCCCCCAAGGCGACAGGACTGTCTACTGTTCCAGCACCGATTGCCACGATAGTGCCCACGCCTTCGTGACCGCCGATACGTGGTAGCGTTGGTTTGCGCTTCCAGTCGCCATTGCGGGCGTGTAAGTCACTCTGGCAGACACCCGAATACTCGATCTTGACAAGACATTCGTTGGGGTTGAGCTGGGTCGGATCGGGAACAGGGTGTGTCGAGAGCATGGACACGGGCTCGCCAAAGGTTTGGATCTGAGCTGCGCGCTGGACGGTCGGTAATGCTTGGGACGCCATAGTGTGGGGTGTCTAAGGATGCATTTACTTCCGATGTAGTACTAAATAGTCTTGGGAAGAGTCGGCATCACTTGACCGTCTTGACGTGGCACATGATCGAATACGATCAGATCATCAGATCTCCAGATCTCAATCACCGTAATTACCGTTATCGCCTGCAACGTGATCGACAGAGCGGCTGAGACGGTAGAGACGAGCATCCAACTTCACATGAGATGACTTCAGGGTACGACACGTAGGTTC